>JABFQA010000424.1:0-20295 GCA_022817065.1 Probaryconus sp. ZL-2020 | reverse complement strand
AAATAATTTCAAGCGTTGAATTACATGAAAATTAAAGCAGCCAAAACAAACCAGCATTTCTTAAAATAAATTTAAACCAGAAAATAATACTCTTTAAAGTGGACAAAAATAATCAAAAATAAACTTCGACGGCCTTGAACTAAAGAATTTCACAAAATAATCGGTCATTGGCCTTGGACAGAGACAGGCCCATTTAAGCGTGAAATACAGAAAAGAGATAGCGTGAGAAGAAATGCTGGCCTCTGATTGGCCGGTCGTTACAAGCGTCGTAACGAGAACAAAGAATAAAGAAAAATGTAACATGGCTAAATACAGGAATATAATGCGACAAAAATTCATTTTCCAGGTGGGACTGTGAGGCCTCTTAATTTCGGACAATATTATACATTTTGTCAAAAGCAATTTCAAGTCAATTTCTAATTTCATAATAAGGCCCTTATTGGCCTTATTGGAGCGTATCGAAACGCCTCAACATTTCGGGAAAACTAAAGAAAATTTAAGGTATCAAGTGAACTAAAAATCATGGCCCTCACAGCCCAACAAAATAATTAATCAAACTACAGAAAATAGCCTCAGCCCTCTTTACGCTAATTAAGCCGGTTTTTACGGGGACTGCATCTCTCTCACATCAGTGGGAGAGAGACAGTCATAAGAGATGTAGGCGCGCGACAGAGACAGACGGTACTCCGTCCTAGTGGCCATAATTCCGTCGCGTTGGAGGCTCAAAATGAGCCACCAAAACGTAGAAAAGGCTGAGGGAAGGAATGAGCAACTTATCTTTTATCGTCCAGGCGAGAAGATGTACGGGGAAATTGGCCCAAGCGACCCTCGTGGCGTCGCGTTGGGCGTTGGCTGCGGCGGCCATTTCGTCGTCTCGGCGTCCCACGACGTGCTCCTCTACTCGCGGCCCATTTGGCGTCGTCCTTTACGCGAGGGGATCACGCGAGCGCGTACAAGCCTTCTCCGTGGCTTGCAGGAACTTTTCGGGCGGTACAGGTCAAATTTCAATTAATAAAATCTCGGAGCGGCGGGATGTGCGGCTTACCATTTTGGTGTCAGACTGCAGACTAGATACTGGCGCAGCGTGCGCCAGCAATTATAAACGCGACGCGGCCGACCGTTCGCGCATGCCCGACTCGGTTGCAGCGCCACTGACACGGCCCATACGCGGCGCCGGTACTTCGTGACGTCGCAACCAAGCCGCGCGGCGGGTTATAGAAGATAACCGGGTTTCCCGGTTACATAGTATACTTATGAAAGTATGAGTATATATGCTTTAAATATTAATATAACAATTCTTATTCTGTGTTTCAGTAAAAGAGCAGCAGTACGAGGATGCATTACAAAAATGGAACTACTCTGAACTACATAATGATGCAATTGACTGCATCGATAATCATCCTTGTATGGAAAATTGTTATGACTTTGAGTATTTGGAAGAAAACGAAGACGAAGTTATTAAATATTTATTGTCTTGCATGTAACGCTAAATTGTTAATTACTAGTAACAGCAATTAGTTTATAATATTTATAATATTTATTTATCATATAATTATTAGTTTATAATATTTTATAATTTTCTCTTCAAAAATATCTTTTTAAAAGCATGTGAATTTATGTTAAATGTAATTGTTTTCAATAACTTAAAACTACAAATAAAAACTATTATTTTCTTATGTTACTTTTAATTATTGAATAGTAGCAAGCTTTCATATTCATGTATTTCATGGTTATCTTCACCTCTCATGCACACCTTACATACACCTTAAAGCTATGGAACATACGTTGTAGTATTAAATTATATCCACCTGTTATTTACACCTTACGTGCACTCTTTTTTATGCAGTTTTCTAACATAATGTAAGTATACGTAGAAGGTAGAAATAACCGAGAAATATATTGACATTATATCTGTCGTTTATATACACCTTAAGTACACCTTACAATTTTAATATGCGCGTATTAAATTATGTCAACCTATTATGTACACCTTACATGCACTCTTTTTGTAGAGTTTTATAAAATAATGAAGGTGTACGTAGGGTGTGCGTAAGACGTGAAGATAATGTCAATATATTTCTTGGTTATATCCATCCTTTATGTACCTTCTGTCAACTCTTTTTTTGTACAGTTTCAAACATAGTCGAAGTGTATGTAATAACATAGTCGAGGAGTAGGTAAGGTGTGCGTAACGGGTAGAGATATTGAAGAAATATAATAAAATTATATCCACTTCCTACGCACACCTTACGTACACCAACATTATGTTAGGGAACTGTAGAAAAAAGAGTGAACGTAAGGTGTACATAAAGGGTGGATATAATTTAATACGCGCATACTGGAATTTGAAAGTGTACGTAAGGTGTGTATAAATGGTGGATATAATGTCAACATATTTCTCAGTTATATACACCTCTTACACACACCCTGCGTACACCTTCATCATTTTAGGAAACACTAGAAAAAAGAGTGCATGTAAGGTGTACATAAAAGGTGGATATAATTTTCGATAGGTGCATATTAAAATTTCTAAGGTGTACGTTAGGTGGATATTATATAATTAAATTTTGTAATTCAAAGAATTTTAATTCAGAGACATCTATGTGCTTTAGCATAACCAAAGTGTATGTCAGAATCTTATTTTCTGTTCTCTATACTTGTATTCTCTGATATTTCTTAGGGATTTTCGTTTTTTGTAGTTTTATGGACATTGGCTTTATGGAGCTTGGCATCCACCCTAAATTTCAAGTAATAATTAGTAACTCAAAATTCACAGTTAAAATCATAATTTTGTTTTATTGAAAATACTTTACCTTTTTATTTTTCAAAGTGCTTTATTAAGTTCTTTCTCCTGAACGTGTCTCAATTCTGGAACAAAATATATAATATAGACACATATATACTTTTTGTATACACAAATAACAGGCCTTTACTCGACGGAATCTTAGAATCAAGAGAACGATTAATTCGTGGAAACGTTCAACAATCTTTCTCCTGTTCACGTGATCATACTGAAATGCTATATGATTGGGTTTTACTATCAAATTTTCGATTTTGAAAAGTTTCAAATTCATAGCATATATTGGGCGCACAGACACATGCAACATAAACTCATTTGCAGTGATGTATTCTTCCCAAATTCATCAATTATTAAAAAAGTTATACAAAATTAGCAATAATATATATTTATTTTAGTGGATGTAATATTGTAAACAGAAAACATCATATTTATTTGTTCAGGAGGATGCTAAATGACACTGTTATCGACAGAGTCCATAACACAATACATAAAATTACATAAAATTTACATAAAATTTACATCAATGTACTGACTCATAGGGTTGCAAAATTTACATAAAGTTAATATGTAATTTACATAAAAATAACAATGAAAGTATCTCATGCAGGAGAAGTTTGCAAACAACGCAGAAACATTGTAAAACAGTTTTCGTTTAATTTTAGAATAGTAACGTCCAGGTGCGTCCTCATTTGACTATGATTTTGTCCAAAACAGTTTTCGTAAACAAATGTAAAAAAATGTACTGCATATCTACGCAAACTGTTTATGAAATCAGTTTCTGTAATATTTGCTAAATATTTTTATAAATAATTTTTGTACAAAATCAAACAGCTTACATTAATAAATAAATGAAATTAATTACTTCATTTTATTATTTTAATGATTTTATTGTAATTATTGGCAACTTCTAAAAATTTAAAAAATTCCAAATTAAAGTAGGAATTGAACCCACATGTATCCCAATTACAACGCAAAACTTAGATCACCAAACAATTTCCAGATTTTGGAAGTTTAATGTTTATCAGTGTATTTTCAATTGTTAGTGAATCAATTTTTGGATACACAGTGTAACAATTAAATTATCAGTGTATAAATTTTTGGAATTTAATTTATATAATAATTATTTTAATTTCATTTTTAGGACCCAAAGTGAGTCCTGAAATATTAAAATGATTGCTGACACCAGGTATTCAAACAGTTTCAAACAGATTTTAACATTGAAGGTATCCATTTTTCCTAGGAATCATCCATATAATTTCCCAAACTGTTGCTGCATTTATGCTGTTTGGATGCAGCAATTAAATCTGTTTAAAACTGTTGTCCTGCTGAGTATGTAAAACTTTTCCAACGTGAGGATTTTATACGTAATTTATGCTATCCAATGTTGAACTACATTAACGTAAATTGTATGTCGATATTCAGTTTCTGTAAATTTTAAATTTATTTTACATAAATCTAGCTATCGGGGAGGTTTTCAATTGATAACATTCAGTTACAAGAGTTATGATTGTAAACGTAATAATTATTTCATAAAAGGGAATACACAATTTGACATCTTCAGTGTATTGGTATACATATAAATTTATACTAAAGATCTGTTACGTACATTGTAAAAAAACTGGTGTTAAAATCAACACTTTTCAGAGGAAAAATTATGGCTACAACAGAAATGTGTTCATTTAACACCAAAATGTGTTAATTTGACACCAAAAGTGTTCAATTTAACACCAAAAATTTTAAGAACTGGCCAAGGCAACACAGAACACCCTAGATTTTTTACAGTGTATGTAAGTTCTCAATAAATTAGATGAACATTCACCTACGAACAGTTAGGTTGCATAGATAAGATCGCCGTAAGATATGCAAGGATCCAACAATATTTGGACATTAATTATAATGAAACATTATGAAATAAATACTTACATGACAAACTGCAGCCTGTTTGCCAAGGACAACTTCGATGTACAACTTCTAGCGTTACGAATTTCGATGAACTGTATTATTGAAAATATTTTTATAGTTCAATATGCACCACGTTTTTTTCCGTAATATGTTAGTGCTGTTCAGTGGCTTTCCATTTGCCAATGGACCAGTACAGGTATATTTACAAATTTCAAATCCTTTGGTAACAAATTTTTTTCGTAATAGGTTATAAAAGCGTAAACAGAAACCGGCCTGTTGTACTTTAAATATTACTCTATAGCCAGGTTATTTTCAATACAGTGCGCAGGCGTAGCATTCCATAAAGAGACATAGTCTCTCACTAATAACTGTCTCTCTCAGCTGAGTAGTATATTTTCGAATGATTAATGAAAATGAACACCTATTTTCTAAATGTATCTACATATATTCATTTTATACAAAAGTACATGTATAAAAGGAAAGTGCGCATTCACATTTATTAAAAAATGGACCCTTCGGAATTAAATTTTAGTCTGTCCGCTTTTATTTTATTTGAATTATTTTGGCGCCCAAATTGATTATTAATAAATTGTGCATCCTTAAGTCGAGTGAACGACGCACTTTAAGGTATGTTTTCACGGACAGTTTACGTTGCGCAACTGCGTTGCGACGCGCTTATTAAGGAGTTGCGCAATGTTTTGAACGGGACTAGTGGCGCTGTACAACGCGGTTGTGCAAAGTTGTTTATATATTTATCGTGGATTCGACATCTTGTAATATCGTGGGCTTAG
This sequence comes from Probaryconus sp. ZL-2020, assembly GCA_022817065.1. Lineage (NCBI taxonomy): Eukaryota > Metazoa > Arthropoda > Insecta > Hymenoptera > Scelionidae > Probaryconus > Probaryconus sp. ZL-2020. Next base: position 14,802 of record JABFQA010000424.1, on the reverse strand, counting down.
TGCTCATATTTTTTAAATTTAAAAAATAGAATAAAAGTAACAGAAGTAAGAAGACGTATGTAAGGTTAATAATAATATTCTAAATGAATAATTTATCAATAAATTTTTATTTATCAATGTAATATATAATTTCAATTTTTTTTTAGATTGTAGAATATATTGGTATTAAAATGCGGAAAAATAAGAAAAATAAAATTTTAGCTGTTTGTGCATTATTGTTGTGCGAAGAAGAAAAAAGAGATTATAAGAAAAAAAAGAATTGGGTTAATCCAATTTTAAAAGACAGATCGGTTCACGGATTTTATTACGCAACTGTGCCGAAATTGAAGCTACAAGATCAATCCTTCCAAAATATGTTCAGATTAAATGTTTCTGAATTTGAAGAATTGTTATTTATTGTAGCACCCTTAATAAAAAAGCAACATTTATCACGAGAACCAGTTAATTGTGAAGAACGTCTATTACTTACTCTGCGGTAAATATGTTTATACATTGCTATACAATATGTTTATGAAAAATTATTATTTGCTATTTATCTTAATTCAGCTATATTTATTATTTTGATTTATTACAATCTTGTAATAATTATGTATATAATAATTCAATTTTAAATTTAATTTCATAATGTATATAATTGTTCAAAATTTCATTATCTTATGCTGTTATAGTATAAAATACTTCTTGTTAACAAAGTAACAATAACTGTTAAATTGTAATTTTTTTTATTATTATTATTTTTTTTATTACAATAATAATATTATAGTAATATGTTAATAATAATACCAATCTTTATTTGTCCATAGCTTTCTAGCAAGTGGCGATACAATCACATCGTTAGCTGCAAGTTTCTTATTAGGAAAAACGACTGCTAGTAAAATAATATCGGAGACATGCTCTGCAATATGGTCATCATCAAGGTCAATTTTTTTAGCTACTCCAACTGCAGATGATTGGATTCTATTTGAAAAAACCTTTATTGATAAATGTAACTTTCCACATTGTGTCCTGGCCTTAGATGGAAAGCATATTACAATACAAGTAAAAATTACATAAATTATTAATACAAAAATGTATTAACATACATCTTTTGATATACTTTAAGTAATACTTTTTTTAATTACAGTGTCCTGCAAATGCTGGGTCATCGTTCTATAATTATAAAGGTGCCCATAGTATTGTGTTATTGGCCGCTTGCGACGCTAATTATTGCTTTCGACTGATTGACGTTGGTGCCTATGGCCGTCAAAGCGATGGAGGAATTTTTCGCAATTCTTCAATGGGCAAAATGATTATGAATGATGAACTTAACTTTCCACCACCAAAGGAAATGTATCCTGGAGGTCCTATTCTTCCATATGTGATAGTTACAGATGCAGCTTTTCAACTAACGAATAATATGTTGCACCCGTATCCAGGAAAAAATCTTCCAACTGATCAGCGAGTTTTTAATTATAGACTATCAAGAGCTAGACGTGTCATTGAAAACTGTTTTGGCATATTCTCTTCTGAATGGCGATTGTTTCGCAAACCAATTTTAGGATCAATAGAAAATATTGAAAGATATGTTCTTGCTGCAGTTTGTCTGCATAATTTGTTGCGATTCAGAAGAGAGTATAATGAGAGTAGAACTGATGTTGAATGGATCAGTTATGAATCAATTGATACTGATATTGAAACATCAGATTGTTTATATGAAACTGATTTATCAAAATTGGCACCTATCGAAATTCGTAATAATTTCAAAGATTTTTTTAATAACGATAACATTTTGCCTTGGCAATTTCAAACTCGATATCATTAATAATAATTCTTTATTTCTTGTTTTGTAATATTGAATAAAATTAACATTTATAACATTTTATTAATACACATTGTAATTATAACAGAAAATAAAGTTTATAGAAACATTTAACTATAACTGCATTCAATTCTTATATTAATAGTAACGGTATAACACCACAAAATTAAAAAAGAAATAACATTTTTTCACGATGATTCATCGTTGACCTGTTGAATAAATCTTGAAATAATTTGAAATCTGCGATGAGAAGGAATTTCTCTTAGTTTTGGACCAATAATTGTAAAAAGAGCATCGACGTCATCTGCATTATTTTGTTTTTGTTCTTTTTCTTCATCTTTAGAAATAGACTGTAATATTTCTTCTATAATCTCATCTCGTCTACTCCCTTTTTTCTGAAAGAAAGTATTGCTTATTATTATTATTATTATAAAAAATAACATAAAAAAATATAAATGCAAAAAATATTGGAAAAAAATATATACAACATTTTGATATATTACAAAAAAAACATTATTTTGCAAATATATTTTTAAATGAAAAATACCGTACCTTCTTATTTCTCGGTTCGGTGTCATCAGTTGCTGCTGCTTGTATGTTAGTTGCTGCTGTCTGTACGTTAGTTATTGTTCTGCAATAGATTGTAAAGTTATGATTGTAAAATTTATAAATGAATATTGATTAATAGATGTTTAAATGTCAAAAAAGTTAAAGCACAATGATTGTCAGTGAAATATACCTTCGGGGTTGAATAATTTCTTTTAAAAAATTCATTTGATCATAGAATATCCATTTCGATTTCTTTCTCCTAGCAGATCCACTTGGATTGTTTTCATTAAACAAGGCCTTGACATAAGATTCTTTCAGCGACTTCCACTTAGCTTCAGCAGAAGCTGGTGTAAATTTTCCTATAATCATTAAAAATATAATAGTGAAATGTTTAAATTATGAAATAATTTATCGATTCTATTAAATTTTGTCTTACCATTAAATAAATTGCAAATTTCTTCCCATGCTTCTGACCTTATATTTGCTGTTCGATGTTTCAGAGGAATTCTGTGATTAAAAAGTACTGGACGTTGGGAAATTTCATTGATAAAAAGTTCCAAATCTTCATTACTTATTTTTTCAGTGTCTTTTTCTATATTTTGTAATTCATTTTCTTGCGAAGGTTTATTTTTTCTAACTTGAGTACGTGTCTGAAAAGGAACAGAATAATTGCAAATGGAATGTTTAGCATCTTTATCAATGAAGTCTTCAGAATTATCTGATAATAGAGTTTCATTATTTTTATTTCTATAATTTTGTGATTCTTTCGTTTCTTGAAAGATAACGTTATCTCTTCTGCGTTTCGTAAGAATATTGGGTTTTTTTTTAAATGCTTTTTTGGAAATTTCACCAGTGAAATCTGTAGTTTCATTTGAAGTTATCGTTTCACTTGCATTTCCAAATGCATTATTTCTTTTAGCCATTTTTTCATAGATATATCTTTCAGCTTTCATGACAGATTTGTTTGTAGGAAAATAATTGAGATAGATGTCATTATCTTCATCATTTTCTTCGCTTATTTCTTCATTTGCATTAATATCAAATTGATTGTTCCCTGTAAAAGTTTCTTTGCATGTGATTTTTTTTTTTCCAACATATGGAATATGCTGATTCACAGGAAGAATAGAATCATATACGATAACTGGTTTTTCGGATCCATTTTTTACTGCATTTTCAGTATATTTTAAAAAACTAATTGTGTCATTGTCCATGTTCTTCACTTCATTCTCTTCTTCGAAATCATATTGTGAAAAGTTTTCAGCAACATTATCATCCCTACACAAATCTGTTAAATAATTTAATAAAATATAAAATGTGTATAATATATAATTTCAGAACTATATTTATAATCATTCATTATAAATTATAAACATTTTTAATGTATTTAGTTTTTCGAATTAGTTGTTAATAAAAAAAGTTACAGTGGTTAATTAATAATAAATTTACATTAATAAATAAGCAATTAGACATGCGTATTATACGTAAAAAAATAAATACCATATTTTGGAGAAAATACATTATCCTTATCAATTTCAATTGCAACTGCGTTTTTCATACATAGGTGTGAAAATAAGCAATCCAACGTAGAAGAATATATGCTCCAATTGCACATACCGCATTGGTATAATATGGGTTTCTGAAAAAAATCATTTAATATTAATATAATTGTTCCAAATATTTTATAATGTAACTGTAATTAATTGATATATATTGTCCCTTGTAGAAATATGTTTGTCTGAAAACGTCTGAAAAAATCAGAAAAAGTCTGAATTCCCAACTTCAACACTTTTTCAGACCTTTTCAGACATTTTCAAATATTTTCAGATTTTTTTCAGACTACGGCTGTAACTATTTTCAAAAATTATTATACCTGAAAAAATCTGAAAATATTTGATAAAGTATGAAAAGGTCTGAAAAAGTGAAATTGGGAATTCAGAAATTTTCAGAGTTTTTCAGACTTTTTCATACATTTTCAGACAAACATTTCTACAAGGGGTTAATCTTTATTATTCAATGATGTATAACAACTTAGGTTATAATAAATAAGAAGTATTATATGTATAAAAAAAAGTAATAAATTATTAATTTAGTATACTATTATAACAATTACATACCACTTCTTGTTTCTTTTCCATTATTAAGTTTCACTTTAAAATGAATTTATTTGGAAAATTTAAATATGAGCACTAAGCCCACGATATTACAAGATGTCGAATCCACGATAAATATATAAACAACTTTGCACAACCGCGTTGTACAGCGCCACTAGTCCCGTTCAAAACATTGCGCAACTCCTTAATAAGCGCGTCGCAACGCAGTTGCGCAACGTAAACTGTCCGTGAAAACATACCTTTACCCGCAGTCACAGAATAAAGTATTTTGGAACACCCTCTTAATAGTATCCGATTAGTCACTGTTGCCAACAGTTTCACGTTATGTATTTCACATCATAACACAATCTACAATTTTGTCTTGTTTGAACTTGAATTTTGTGCGAGAAAGTTGTTTATTTATTCAGATAATAATTTTTATTTTCGTTTTCGCGTTCTAATCTTAGCGTTTATTGTAATGTTTGCTGAAATTAGAACAACGGAAGATAAAATATGCAGCATTGTGCCTATAAATGCAATTAAAAATTTTTCACCAAAACATCAAAATGATTTTGATAAACATCATGTTTATTTTATCAAGCAAACTAATATACAAGGTGAAGAAAGTTTCCTACGCGCTACAATACTTGCACTAGCAGGTAAGTTACTATGTACATGCATTAAGAATACGTTATCCTATAAAAAGAAGTCAATGTCTAAATTTCTCGTACAAAAAGAAATTGTAAATATGTATACTTTGGAAACAAATTTCTAATGATCGTCTATTTTTTTCTTTGCATTAATGTTCAATTACATTAATTTTTAATGACACTTATATACATGTATTGTAGGTTTCATCAGTATTTTTGTTTGTTATCCTTAACAATATATAAATAAAATTAGCCTTTTTCTACTTATTGCTTTGCAAAATACTTTTAAAGCCTAAATTATAAAAAAAATTTATGTTCTTCTTTATTGCAGACTGAAATCAATATTAGCCTATGATTACATAGTATATTTCATGTGTGATATCAATGAAATAGACAAAATTTCTGTATTTTTTATCTCAGATTTCTTTGAAGCCATAGATATATATGTCCTTGCAATTATTTCCAGAAACTGAAGCAGCATTACAAGAAACAGCACGATGTCAAAGAAGGAAGTTCCCAGTACAAAAGTTACTACACACTGCGCCAAGACAGTATTCTTCGAAAAAAGTAAAATTGTTTTCACATTTAACTAATTTATTTTTTTGCACGAAACATCCATCAGTTCATTTATTGATACTTCTTGAAGCGTTACATAACTTTTCCTTCTTAATGTAATTATTGCTTATTTTCCTTCTAGATGTTGAATTCATTATTGATCATTTGATGGAGCCAATTTTAATTTTCAATTCATTAAAAAAACCTTAAAAAATTTAAATTGTTTGTTGCAACTGTTAAAATTTTTTACAATGAAATTTTGAAATGAAGATTACTACTTATCTAAACTCCAGATTTTCTGCTTCAGTTTACTAGAAATTATTCTAAAGTATAGGAACAATTTGTAACTGCATAAAGAAGAGATAGTAAATATCATTTTCAATGAAACCTGTAACAATAGGAATAATTTAACATTTTCCAGCAAAGGGCAGTTTCTTCGTGTATTGCAGGAACATTTAATGAAAATGTGGCTGCTAGAAAAGTGCGATTATTTGTGGATTACGAAGGTAGCGACAATGAAGGTAAAATGTACATTGTTTGTTAGACAATATTTTTACAATTTCGTAAAACTGTGTAGAAGAAACCATGAGTAATCTAAAAATAATTTTTCAGCACCAGAAAATCGAAATGAGTCTTTTCGAGAAAATCGCAGTTCTTCGTTAGAAAATGATGGTATATTTTTTTCCATTATCTGAAAATATTAAATGTTTTAAGTAAAGTGAAAATATTAAATATCTGGTAAAGATACATCAAAAAAATTATTTCTGTTTTTCAGGAAGTGAATCATATCGAAAAAGCTGCCGTCCAGCATTGGAAGCCATTGGTATATTTCATAACAATGAAATATCTTATAATATTTGCTGTTGGTTTATATATTTTATTGTAATTAAGATATTAGTGTATACAATTTTTATTTACAGATTTATCCTGTCAAAACGAACCAGCTAATCCTTCGTCAAGTGCTTATGGTATGGAACATCTATTTTTTATTTCATGATAAATTTGTACATAATCAAAAGTACATAAAGAGTATAAAGAGTATTTCGTAGTTAGTCATCCAGTTTTTCACTCATAAATGACGGTTAATAAATTAAATTTTGTAATGTTAGAGTAAAGTAAGGAGAAATGGCCATAAAGGTTATCCATGCTTAACCCTACGTATTGACCAGTGAAGTAAAAATGCTCTAAATCTTGACAGTATCATAGAGTAATTTTTTGTTTTTTATTTTACAAAGTGTATCACGACGTCGATCGCCTAATATTACTTCAAAAAATGATAATAATATATTTTATAATTGTTGGACCATTTATATTACATATGATCAATTGAGTAAAATATTATGAATTTAAATGAAAATTATCTCTTGTCTTTTCTAGGAAGGGTTTCCCGAAGTTGTTCGTCGAGCTTTGCATTCGGAAATAATGGTATAATATATTCATCTATTATAATTATCTAAAAATATTTCGTACGATTTTTAAGATATAGATCAATGAAGTAAAGTATCGCAGATTTAAAGAAACTTTTTTTTTCATTTTGTAAAAAGATTATCACAAATTCGATTGTCCACTATTTCATTATTGTGATTTCTGATTAAAAGAACATTTAGTATTATATATTCATTATTTTTGAGATTTGCTATGTAATGTAATATTATTCAATTAAAAAAATTCTGGATTTCTAATCGGGTATACTGTGAGAAAAACGCTCGAAATTACGTACGGTTACAAGCATGGAATCTCAAAGACTGATGGAGAACTACTTTCATGGATATAAAAAGCTAAAAGTATTTGCATTTCCATTCGTCTTTCATTTTCATGTAAATATTCATGTAAGCGTTTCCGAGGTTCGCTAAAAATGTTTTCAATAAGTTGCTATTGAACAATACTGCAATCTTACAAAACTTTTGTTAAATTTCAGCATTTCGCAATAGCAATTTCCTAAATCTATTTTTAGTGTATACATTTAATTGCAAAAAAGTAATATGGCATGTCTCTGTTTAATATTTTTCATGCAGACGTTCATTACAACAATACCATAAATATAAAAAATAACTAAAAAATAACTAATAAAAAAAAAATAACTAATAAAATATAAAAATAACTACTTTTTTCAATAAAGTAGTTGCAAATGATTTTTTATTAAATGATATGTATTTTTAAGTAAAATTTTATCGCAATTAGTTTAACAATAAAGGTTTCAATCATTCTACTGTATGGTCACATTAAAAAATTTGGATTATTATTATTGTTCATGATGGGGTGAAGATTGGAAATTTTGCGATAAATGTAAACGCCCCAACATGCATATTTAAATTATGGTTGTTGCTTATCAACAAATAACCAATCTTTACCTATGTAAATGTTAACTACAGTTTTTGAAGTAAAATATTCTATAATTAATTGAAACCAATAATTTGTTTCTTTTACAGGAAGAATATTGCGAAGTTCATCGCCTAGAAATCTACTAAGAAATAATGGTATGCAATGTTTTATGTGTTATAAGTATTTTATTTGTTGTAAATAATCACGGGAATCAAATTAATTCAGATTTACATAATTGCAATATACTTTCCTCAACTGAAGAAGAAAAACACGACCTTCCATCGATAACTAAAAGGAGGAAACTAACCAATTCAGAGCGAACCCGGTAAAAGGAGGATGGAAAATAACTGAGAGGATGATAGCGAAGAGGAAGAAGTAACTAGAAGAAAAAAGCAATGATCAAAAGTAACTAACACCATTTTGCTCTGAATTAGTTACTTTTCTTCTATGATTTATCGTTGAAATGTGTCGATTTCTCCTCTCGTTGAAGAAAACTTCGTGTTTTGCTCGAGACGATTGTCTAACGATTCTCGTCTTGTGCGTTGCTGCACTCCCCTTCGACTCGTGGGGCAATTTAACACTCGAGAATTTTAGCCATTCGTCTCCAGTGGAGCAAGTACTATTTCTTTTTTTAGGTGAAGTATCACGAAGTCAATCTCCTGATATTCCGTTCAGAAATGATGGTATATTATTTTTTGTTTGTTAAACATGTTGAATGGAGTAAAATATTATAGGTGTAATTGAGAGCATTGTTCTTTGTTTTATTTTTTAGAAAGAGAATCCCGTAGTCGATCGCCGGGTATTCCGTTAAGAAATAATGGTACAGAATATTTTAGTCTTTATTTTAAGCGATTAAAAATGTCATGCATGACAAGTAAAGTAACAAAAAAATATTACATTTAAATAAATGTATTTTTTTTCTTTTGCAGGAAGAGTATGGCGAAGTCGATCGCCGAGTATTCCGCTAAGAAATAATGGTACAGAATATTTTATTGTTATTTTAAGTGATTCAAAATATTATGCATGACTAGTGAAGTAAAAAAAAATTACATTTAAATTGTTTTTCTTTCCAGGAAGATTATCGCGAAGTCGGTCGCCGAGTATTCCGTTAAGAAATAATGGTAAAGAATCTTCTAGTTTTTATCTTCAGCAATTTAAAGTAGATTGATCACCCTAGAGGCTGGTCAAAGTCATTTCCAATTTTTTATATACTTTTTTATTTTTTTCGAACTTATTTTAAGTAATATATTATTGAAAAATCTTGAAATAACAAATTATGAATTTATAAATCCGTTTGTATTTACTTATAAAATTAAGAACAAAATACATATATTAATTTAATAATCCACTTGAAAATCAGTCTAAGTAGTTGGTAGCACTGAAGCGGAAACCACAGTTTCATAGTAGCATTCAATAGGTGATGAGCATTGTAAGATTTGAATTTTCCGCGCTATACAGTTGACAGCCCTGCAATTCACATCATGTCTAGTTTCCGCTTAATCCTTCCACTAAGATCTTTTTCTTAATAATACATAAAATAGAGTACCGTGACATACGTTTTTTTCAAAACTTTTATCATCCATAAGGTTCAAATTTTCATTTCATTAGTTTTTTGTTTAATAAATATTACAATTTAACGTGTAACAATGAAAAATTCTGTGAATTAATGTAACCTTGCATAAGAGCCCATGTTAAATACGTCATTTTAAAATTCAATTTATTCAAAATTTAATGCCGTAAGGACACATTTTCTTTATGCTATTTTAAAGAGCATATATTTTTCTATAATTTAAACTACATTATACTGACAAAATGTTACACTTCTTCTAATGATCAATCTACTTTAAGTTACCGATCGAAGATAATGAACCGGCAGTCGATAATTGCATCGGTCGGTAATCGAAAAATCGGCCATGTTTTCGGGTTCCGAGAATTCTACTTTACCGACCTCTATGTCCGAGCTTGGAAGCTTACATTATCGACCTTTCGTCAACCGTATCACCAGAATACAAATAAATCATTTTTTTATTTTCAGCTACTACGTGACAACAGTTTATGACAACTATTATGGTTAGAAGGATTTTTTTTGGTAACTTGTTAAATTTTTTCCTGCTTACAAACAAGTGAATAAATGTTTTCTAAGGAAATTATGATCAATTACAGAAAAATAACGTGCGCATTTTATCGAAATGAACAAGAAAGAGAAAAACTCCAGTATACAATGTCGCTTGGCGGCACGGTTAAACCTTGGCTCATCATGCCGCTGCTGCGTCAAACATACAAAATTAATCCTTATGAATGATTTAAGTTATGTTTTGCTGAATGCTTTGTTCTAATCATCTATTCTTGTATTTATTTATTTTGTGCTATTAATTTGTTTAATGTGAACAAGTAATGTTTTTAATGTTATTTTAATACAACTTATCACGTGTACAATAATAGGTGTTATTAACTATTTAATTTAAATACATTGAGCCTTAAATTATGATAATGTATCATCAGTCGATAATCGTACCGACAGAAGATAATGTATCATCAGTCGATAATTGAAAATCTAAGTTACCGACAGAAGATAATTACCATCGGTCGGTAATCGAAAAATTGGCCATGTTTTCGGGTTCCGAGAATTCTACTTTACCGACCTCCGAGCTTGGAAGCTTACATTATCGACCTTTCGTCAACCGTATCACCAGAATACATATTTGAATTTTTTATTATTTTGGTTTTAAAAATGCAATGAATCATCCAGTTTAATTATCAATATTCTATTTATAACCAATGCGTAGTTTATGAATCATTATTTACCATTTATGAATCATCATTTTATTTTTAGAATGATGAGACGATATTTATTTACGTATTAGAAATTTTCAGGACTCAAATAATACAAAGTATTCTAAATTCTTAAATTAATTTCATTGTTTAAATTCATAGTTTATTAATTCAATAATAAAAATTTTTATAATAAGATGAAAAATTGTGCCATGTTTTCGGGTTCTGAGAATTCTACTTTACCGACCTCCGAGCTTGGAAGCTTACATTATCGACCTTTCGTCAACCGTATCACCAGAATACATATTTGAATTTTTTATTATTTTGGTTTTTTCATTATTCTATTTTTACCTACTACGTAGATTATGAATCATCCAGTTTAATTATCAATATTCTATTTATAACCAATGCGTAGTTTATGAATCATCATTATTTATTGCGCAGTTTAATTATCAATATTCTATTTATAACCAATGCGTAGTATCATCATTCTATTTACTGCGTAGTTTATGAATCATCATTTTATTTTTAGAATGATGAGTCATCGTTTCAAACAATACATTGCTATATAAGTAGTTGTGAGTTTCGAAAGCCGGTAGTTAATATCGATTGTTTGATCCGATTACTTTTCGAAGTGAATTTTTCAAAATGGCGACTGATATAAGAATGAAAATTTTTACAGCCGAGAAGAGACTACGCGGAGTTTTGCGTACTCTCGACGAGAAGGCTACTCAGGACGAAATTCGTGAATTTATTGATGAATGTGAAAATGAAATTGCATCTGCACGATTGCATTTAAAGACAAACAAAATAAAATTGGGCATAAAATCTTCTATTGAGACAATAATTAATAAAATAATTACTTTAAAATCTGTGGCTCGAACAAAATTAACGTCATTTCAAGACAATCGTGACGTTATTGCATTTGAGGAAGTGGAATCAGCCTTTCAGAACAGACTTCGTACCGGACTTGTGAGCAATTTGACCTTACTTGATCCAACAAAATTTCTCGATAACGCAAAAGACGTTGTACTGAAATACGTGATTGATGTTCTCGCGAAACATAAGTGCGTGAAGGTTTGCGTGATTTTCGGTGCCCAGTTTGCCGCGGGTGAGAAGGAAGAAACTAAATACTTTACAAACAAATATGAACCGTTATGCGAGACGACTAATTTCGATGAATGGTACGATATTAAAGTAAAAACATATATTCTGACACTTATTGAGGAATTTGAAGAGCGTGACAGTGGATGGACATTAATTAAAATTAATAATTTAGTTATTCAGATTGTGAAATATAATCCTTTGCGGGCAGGATCGTGGATTGATTTGCCGAAATGGGTGAAGGACAAGAAGGCAGTGGTGAACGTTAAAGTGGACAATGACGAGTGTTTCGCTGTGGCCATTATGTCAGCCCTATTTCCCGTTGATCGAGAAAAAAATTCTAGTCGAGCATCGTCGTACCCCAATTGGCGCGAACATTTGAATTTTTCGGGGATTGTATTTCCTGTCATGCTCAAGGACGTTCCAAAGTTCGAAAAACAGAACAGTGTGTCGGTCAATGTATTCGTCATCGAAGGACAAGAAGTGTTACCGGTGCATTTAACGGTTCGCGAGAAGGATCAGCACGTGAACTTACTTCTTCTCACCGACACAAGTGATAATAACGAAGTGAACAGTCATTACTGCTGGATCAAGAACTTGTCGCGACTTGTCTGTAAACAGTGCAGTAAAGAAAAAATACGCAAGTACATTTGTAATCGGTGCTTACACTTTTTTCGCGATGAACATAAACTATGCGCGCATAGAGAAGAGTGTGGAAAAATAAACAATTGTGCGGTGAAATTGCCCGAGCCGGGGAAAAACATTTTGAAATTTAAAAACTTTCATAAAAAAATACCAGTGCCGTTCATCGTGTATGCAGACACTGAATGCCTGTTGGGCAAGATAGAGTCAGAGACAGCGCCCAAAACAGCCTATCAACAACATCAGATATACAGTGTAGGTTATTATCTGCACTGTGACTACGACCACACGCTGTCTCGTTACCGATCGTACCGTGGTCCTGATTGTGCCGTTTGGTTCACCGAGCAGTTAAAAAACATCGCCGAGGAAGTATTTAATGTAAATTTCACTTTTCATATTTTTAAGGATGTAAATAATAATTAAAAATAATTAATCTTATTTTTTTTCTTTTACAGATCCTGTCAACGGTGAAGCCAATGAATTTGACGGCCGACGACTGGCAGAAATTTCGAACAGCTACAGAATGCCATATTTGTGAGCTGCCCTTTACTGACATCGACGATCACAAGGTCAGAGATCATTGCCACCTGACTGGAGCGTTTAGGGGAGCAGCTCATAGTAATTGTAACATTAAATATAAAATTAATTTTAATATACCCATATTTTTTCATAACTTAACAAATTATGACATTCATTTCTTAATTAAAGATGTTGCAGTTAATATCGAAGGGGACATTAAAGTTATTCCGAAAAATATTGAAAAATATATTTCAGTTATTAAATATGTTAATAATACAAAGAGAAAACATAGAATTAGATTCAGTTTTGTAGATTCATTTAGATTTTTAAATACGTCCCTGGAAAAATTAGCTTCTTATTTAAATAATGATAAGAAACAAATTTTAAAGAGTCAATTTTTAAACGATGATGACCCGCGTAGAAATGAACGATCGGCAGACCGACGGCAAACGATCGGCATTTTGTGCCAAGCGCTTGCCGTTCGTGTGCCGGGTGTTCATTTTCACGCGGGGATTTTAATTTACTAACAAGAAAAGGAATTTTCCCCTATGATTATATAAAAACTGTAAATGTTTTAAATGAAAATAATTTACTACCACGGAAAGAATTTTTCAATAGAATGAATGATTGTTGTGTAAGTGATTCTGATTATGTTCATGCTTGTAATGTATTCGAGCATTTCAAATGCAAAAATTTGGGAAATTATTCGGACCTATATTTAAAGACTGACGTACTACTGCTGGCAGATATATTTCAAAATTTTCGACAAGCTTTAATTACGACGCACAAATTAGATCCGGCACACTATTTTACAATTCCCGGTTATACTTGGGATTGTGCACTCAAGTACACGAGAGTTGAATTACATTTATTAACTGACATTGATATGGTAATGTTTATCGAACGTGGAATTCGCGGTGGAATATCACAATGTTCCAATCGTTACGCTCGCGCAAATAATAAATACATGTCTCATTTCAATAATTCTGAACCGATGAAATATATAATGTATTTTGATTTAAATAATTTGTATGGCTGGGCAATGTCACAAGCACTGCCATTTGACGGATTCGAATGGATGGAACATTGTGAAAATTTCGACGTACGATGCATTGACGACAACGCTGAGACTGGATACATACTGGAAGTGGACTTAGCGTACCCTGAAGAAATACACGACGCTCATAAAGATTTACCACTGTGCCCTGAGCGCGCTACACCACCCGGATCTAAACACCCTAAATTACTTACTACATTAACAGACAAACAGAAATACATTATTCATTACCGTAATTTAAAACAGGCACTTTCCCATGGACTTGTACTTCGAAAAGTTCATCGCGTATTAAAATTTCATCAATCTGCATGGTAAAGCCATATATTGACCTTAACACTGAATTAAGGAAACAAGCAACTAATGATTTCGAGAAAAACCTAATGAAGCTAATGAATAACGCGGTATTTGGGAAAACACTCGAAAATGTTCGTAATAGAGTAGACGTTTCCTTAAAGACACAATGGACTGGTCGTTATGGGGCTGAAGCCTTAATCAGTAAACCACAGTTACACAGAAGTGTTATATTCGATGAAAATTTAATAGGAATTGAACTTAATCAATTATCCGTAAATATTGATAAGCCAATATACGTCGGAATGTGTATATTGGACATCTCTAAGACATTATTATATAATTTTCATTATGATTATATATTAGAAAAATTTTCAGAGAGCGCGAAATTGTTGTATACTGATACGGATAGTCTGATTTACGATTTGAAATGCGACGATATATACGAATGTA
>JABFQA010000423.1:0-20299 GCA_022817065.1 Probaryconus sp. ZL-2020 | reverse complement strand
ATTTATGTAATCACTAAATATTTCATATTATCCATATTTATGCTTTGCAGTTTGTAAGTAGGATGGTTTTAAAAAAGGTTTTTAGTTTTATTGAAAAAATCAAAGTCTAATTTTATACACTAATATTTAAAGATGAAAATTAAATTTAAATTTTATATTTCTTGTTAAAAGTGTTTCGTACGTTCATATTTTGCAAAAATATTATTAACGATGTGGAAAGTCTTTCTGCAAAGTTTGGTCGTTTGCTAACTTTTAACTTCATAAAAAAAAGTACTAATACAATTTCATATAAAAATAATTCACTGAAATCTGAACGTGATACTTTTTTGTACCTGAACACGCCTCAATCAATTATTTTCACATGATTAAACTGTAACGGCATTAATTAATTGATTAATTAATTAATTAATATTATTTAATGTACCTCGGTGCGAGACGTTAATTATTTTTGCGAATCATTCCTTGTTCCGGATGTAATCGAGTAAAAAAAAAGCGGAAAGCGTAAATTGAAAAAAAAAAATGGAAACAAAAGACACGGAAAGAGTGCAGAAAATCTTTTGCAACGCCGTTCTCTACATGAACTCTCGAGCAATTTTCGAGACTTAGTTGTCGGGACAATCGATTAAATCAGCGCGAGCTCGTTCGAGACGGCTATCCTATTTAGCTACACGAGAATCGTTTTCCGCCTCTGCCAATTCACTCGACAGCCGATAAACGCCTGTAAATAATTGCTTATTGTGTGCATCATCAAAATTCGATCGACTAAATGAATCGGGGGAGGAGTGAAGGAATCTAAGAGGATAAAATTAACAATAATTTCATAATAGGAGATAAATCATATTCAAAATTGAGGGATTGCGTGTTTTGGGAACGAACAGTAGTTCGTGAAAGCTTTGTGTGAACTTTTTCTAAAATTTTGACGAGATATATGATTTTTAAAGATAAAAAGTAAAATTTCATCAACAATCTTTTTTTTTTTCTTTTTCAGATGGTTCTAATGGAATTTGAGTTAATAAATTACTTTAACAACTGGTTTTGGTGGAAACATCGGAAACGGGACATGAAAATCTGAGAAACCCTATTGGTCCTTCATTTACGAACGTGGAACACTGGCACCTGCATTACTTGGCTTGGTGCCGAGAAGCGTTCGACGATGCGACCGCGTCTAACGAGCGATTTCATCTGAAGCTCTGTATTTTCGTGCTTTACGTCCACCTCTGGACGTTGGTCAGTAGGAGGAAGGGACGTCAAAAACGACTTGTAATATATGGCTAAGAGATGAAATTTAGATTAAGATTTGCTTTAACCTTTCATTCTCAAAGCTTTTAAAGCTTTTTGCGGTGCTTTGAACTTTGGTAAGAGCTTTCTTCCTTCCTATTTCTCGCCTTGCTAAACGACTGTTTAAAACTATTTCCTAGGATAACGGTGAGTTGAAATAAAAATATCTTAATATTTCAATAATTCATTTCAAATTTAATTTTCCACTGACATTACTTTAACCAAAGAGAGAAAAAAAAAAAAAGATAATTCGAAGTATCTAACCGCGGTTTTTAGTCCTTCGACGAAGAGAATTTCTCGCTTCAGATTACCAACTTGAAGTATTTTGCTCGAAGTTTTAAACTAGAGGAATGTAATTTTCGAATGCCGACTTTTTGTGACAGCCACGATACAATTTTCCTGAGAAAATCTTTGATGTTAATTTAAGGCAACTCACGACTTACAATAAATGCGTGAAATTAAAAGAAAAAAATAAATAAAATAATAATGTCCATCGATAAAATTCTTCGCAAAGGCCTTTGTCGCGTTAATTAAAAATGTACAAAATTTGTCAAATACCATCCACGTTGAAAGTTTTCAAAGGTGCTTTGACAGCGGTGAAGATGCCGGTGTATGTTGTCAGACCGAGGGAACAAAGGAGGTCGATTGTGCGACGGAAGTAGCAAGCAACGGTCATAATAATATGAAAGGGGACAACAAGGCGTACTGCAGAAAGAGAAACGAGCTAAGGTGGGGATCGAAAAAAGAGAAGCGAGGTATCATTAGAGTAATGACGGTGGCGGCGACGACAGAGAAAGAGGGATTACGTACTTCTTCTTGTTTTGCCGCTGTAGGGAACTTCGACCGGGGCTTCTGCGAGGTTTGTCCTGCCATTATTACAGCGTATAATACTCTACAGGATGACGCAAAAAGAGCAATCGCGGCGACCGAAGGACCCCGAAGGCGTGGTACACAACTTTATTTCTTATTCTATCGCGGCGTTTCGCGGAAATCTGCGAACTACGGATCTCGGGGTCGTACACTTACACGAGCAGACACACCGATATTTTCGTTCTTCTCAATTCACGTCCTGTTACAAATGTACACGTGAAAAATGTTTGCAAATGTCAAACAATGTTAAATGCTTTCGCTGATCAAGAGATTGCTTAACACTTTGATGGCATTGGGAAAAAAGCTTGCGAGGAAGTTGATAACTGTCGTTTCACAAAATTCTATAAAAAACGGGAATTTGGTTTAAAAAGTAGCAAACTTTTGTAACCGCGCGTTGAACGTTTGAATATTGATCGAACGAACAAAAGCGAACAGAAATAGAAATTAACTATTCCTGACAAGTATCGAACTTGATGTAACGCAATTTCTTTCAATTGTGCCGTTAACAATGAGACACAGCTTCCTCATTTCAGTTATTTAACTGAATTAAAAGTTGAGCGGAAGGAATCATGAATAGAGATCTTGAATCAGATGTAAATGAAAAAATTAATGTAATTCGCGACAAACTTTGTATACCCTTCGGTGTTAAACACTTACATCTTAATAAGTTGAACTTCCCGTAATCAAGATAGTCTTAGTTAAAGTACTTTTCACAATTAGATTGCTTGCAATGGTCTTGCATTCTTTGCATCTATAATTCCAATAAGAAAGACTTTCTGTCAGTGCATTTAGAGCAATCAACGTAAAAAATGCAAAGTGGAAGGCAAATGAGAGAGATAGATAGAGAGAGAGAGAGCAAATTCATGAGAAGGAAACTCCTGCGAAGGGTTTTCTGGATTTGATCTGACAAGAAAAAAATGTCAGTGCTTTGTCTCAAACCCGACATCATTGCTATGATAATTCAGCAGATTAGCATTACATCACGACGCTCTGCTGTTACTCCTAAGATTATCTTATCCAAAATTTGTTTTCTTTGGCATGTCATTTGCATTAAAAACAGATCATTCTAAATAAGTTTCACTGATAAAAAGTATATAAATTTATTTACTTTGCTCTTATTTCCCTTGGAAAAAAAAAAAAAGTGAAAGTTTACCGAGTTTCCAATTAAGTGATATCATTATCGAAGTACTGATTGAATCACAACACTTTTTGATTAATCGAATTATAATGACCGTGTTATAGGATTATGTTAAAATTTGTTTCAGTCAGGCAAAACGATATATAATATAAATAAACGAACTTACCGAGAGACTCTGTGTTGGGACACTCTTCCATGATTCGGTAGAGTGACGTTACTGTCTGCTCGCGACCAAGTTACGGAGTTTCTGGCATCTGGGATATTAACTTTTCCTAAATAAGCCTCACAGAAGAGTCTGGCGGATCCACCGAGAGGCACCAGTTGCGATATCGGTGGGTACGTTGGCAACGGTTTTCCAGTATAAATATAATTTTTGGCATCCTCTGAAAAGAAAATTAATAACTTCTATTAATTCTTTATAATCTTCAAACAATCTTCACTGGAGATACAAAAACATGACTTTTAATCGTCATTTTAAATGTCATTTTAAAGGTAAAGTTTGAATTAAGTATACATTTGAAATATCAGCATGGAAATCCTATTTTAAAAAACAAGAGATATCGCCGAATTTGGAAATCTATTAAGCCAGGGCAATAAAATATTTTATACTTCGTAGTGAAGTTATGCGTTCGTGTTCTATTATCATAAAGTTCGATTATTACTCTATAAGATCCGGTTCGCATTTACGAGCTACTTCTATCGAGGGATAAAGCAGAACTGAATCGTGAATAGAAGATCAAAGAGGCCCTTTAGGCGTTACTGAGCCAAATAGACGGAAGAGTTAAGAAATTGCCGCGATATGCACAGAGGCTTTGTCTGATTACATGCTAGATACAAGTAACGCAAAAGCCAGAACAAACGTTAAGACAATAGTCTCGACGATGAATGTTTATTTTCCGGTAAAAACTCATTCTTCTGAGTATGTAGGAAAACAAAAGTTCCTGAAATCTCGCTCGAAAATTTACGACGAACGCTTGATTAATTAGAGTTAAATCTAAATTATTACGTCTTGTTATCATTAGCGTTCAGAAAACCTTTTTTTTTTTTTATGCTTTATGATTGTTTTGAAAATAATTTGAAATTAAGGAAAACGTTAACGAAGTTAATTTAAAGTTTTTAAATTTCAAGTAGTCAAATATTCGTCAATATATACAATGTATCGTTATGTTTTTTAAACTACATTTAAAAATTACAGTTTGTTATTTTAACCCTGCAAAAAATATTTAATAGAAAGGAATAGAAAAGAATTGAAAAAATAAGTCATTTCCAATTCTTTCCTATTCTAATCAATTCCACAGATAAATTCTTAATTCCGAATCTTTCCACAAAGGAATTGAAATTAACATAAGAATAGAAAAACTGAAAATTCAATGCCTAGTCTTTCCACTCCGGAATTCATTCTGAAAATTATCATTTCTTTTGAATTCTTTTCTATGAAATATTTTTTACAGGGAAGGAAGAAAAAAAAAAAAATGATTATGTGAAGCAAAGACTATTTCTCTTTAACGTTGCGGTTGAATTTTTCGCGAAAACTCATTAGGTTTCCGCAAGCTCATTAATTTCTACTGTTATAGTCAATAGCTTGTGGCGAGAATGGTGTAGAAACCGTGGTTCATACATGACCCACCGAGGAATACCTCAAGATACGTTTCCTTGTCACGCGACACCGCCTTTAAGTGATTAACGTTTCCCCGGAGCTATCGAGCAGTCTCGCATAGTTCGCTCAAGTTACATTTTGGTCAGTTTGTTGTCTTCCATTTTATTCAAAGCAGCCTTGTTCTTCGTTATCATATAACTAACAGCCGAAACGAGCTACTTCAAACAGGATATCGCGTTGCCTTGCCTCTGGAGGTGCTTAACCTCCCTTGCGAGCCACCGCCGACCTTATCGTTGGATAAGTGTTCGGAGTTTCATTCTCAAAATGCTGGGAGCATCTTTATTCGTGGAACGCTATTTCGACTGAGATGAATCGTATCGTACTAAAACACGCTGCATTTTACCGAGCTCAGGTATAACGCTCAGCCGAGATATAGGTTAAAAGAAATATAAATCCGTATCCCTCAAATAGAACTTTCGCATTATCCTCAAGAGAAAACTTGCGAATTTTATCATATTTTCAAATTTAGATCTTCGTTATTTATGAAATAAGGAAATTAAATGGAAATTCTTAAGAAACGAACGGACGTGATTTATGGTGCTTTTTCATGTTTATACAATCCACACGTGAACGTAGATTAAACGCCAACTGAATTTAGATTAAATTTGTTGATATTTCAGTTGAAAATGAAATTTAACTTTCTTTAACTTATTCCGTCAATGAAATTGACATTTTTTTTTTTTTTTTTAGCTGAACAGAAATAATCCTATTTCTCCTCCATTAATCAGGTCACTTTTATTTTCGGGGGTGAAGAAAAAAAAAAAAAGGTAGAGCACTTGTTGTGCGGAGAACTATCGAACAATGATCGTAAATCGTCAATTACGAACAACGTACTCGTTCTGAAAGTTGGCATATCGTAAACACAATTATCCGGGACGCTGATTTTCGAGGGCAAAATTTCGCGAGAATGACTTTATTTGTACACCTCTGGTGAACGCGAGCCACAACCCTCCGGTTGATACGTGCGACGAGTTTGATGCAATTGTTGCGGATGATGCCGTTTGTCAGATAGACAAATGCGTTTGATTTCGGATGAGTTGGCGGAGTTGCGGGGCAAATTGGGTTTATGCAACGTGCATCTCACAGTTTCGAAAACCGCACCTTTGACCCCGCCGCTTTATCGTTGAAATGCAACGGAATCGAAGGGAGAAGAGCGAAACGAAGTTAAGCGTTTCCGCTTCAGGCTCTCTCGGTACGTGGAAGGAGCGTCGTCGACGTCGATCGAGTCTACTTCGTAAAAGGAGTTTGACAAATGTTCGAAATTCGTGGAATTTCCGGATAAGAGGAATATCCGCGACACGGGGACTTCTCTACGACCATGCTTGGAATTTCAAAAGTCAGGAATATTGCCGCACTTCTACCCGTTGTCTAACGTAGACCATCTTAGATAATACTTTACCGAGCCGCTTCGCCATCATTTCACTCTTATTTTTCTTTTATGAAAATCTCGGAACAATGACGTATTTTTCACATTTTCGAGAAAATCGAATAATCAGATTTCTTTCAGAGTCCTTTTTTTTTTTTTCTAGAATCACAGTTTTTTACAGCTCGAAATATTTTTGTTTTTCCTCTCCTAATTACACAAAATGATTGACGGTTTGAAACTTTTTGTTTTCAGACTAAATGATTCGTACAAAGGTCAATTCGGCGGAAGGAAATTTTATTAAATTTCAGCGGCAGACGAAGAAGCGCAAGACAAATTTGTGCGCGAAGAAAATGGACTGCGATAAAGGTACAATTTGCGAGGTAACAAAGCCTCGAGAAAGAACAAAGCGTCAAAGTCGCAATGTCCATTCAGCTATTGCCGCTTGTTTCTAATTAAAATCTTCCGAGTTGACGACGTCTCTTTGTCGCTGACGAAAATCCAAATGCTTTCAATATGGATCACGAGCGCCGGGAAACAGGGGGAAAAGGGGGTTTCGGAAAGAAAGGCAGGCTACGGCACGCGCGCTGACTGCCACTGACTGTAAAAAAAAACCCTTTGCAGTTAATCCGAAAGTTTTCGTCCGGCATTCTGTTCGGGCAAAGTTTCACTCTTTCTCACCGCGACGCGTAAACTATTCGGTAGAAACAAGAACGAATAACCAAAGTTTTTCCCTCCATAAAATTGTTGCGCGTCTCTTGACATGGCTAACGAAGTCGGCTGGTTTTTGATGCGTCTTCGCGGTTGCTTATTGTTTGTACCCTTTTGCGCTTCGTACTTTTGACGTTTCACATTCTGAAAACTTTAAACGAGTAAAAATGAAAAAAAAAAAAGATTATCCTCTCTTTATGAATGAAAAATAATCCGTTTGGATATGCTCAATAATTCGTAAATTCCTACCGATTGAATTAAATATCAATGCTTTTCAACTGAATTTTCGGGTTGAAATTTTCGGGCAATTTGTTATAGTTAAAAAAAGAACCGTTCAATATGACAATTGAGGAAATCATTGGAAACAAACGAAACGAAAAAGTTAATGAAATGAAAGTTCATCGGAATAGAAGGTAACGAATCGCGCGTGATGCATTAATGCATTTCATATCAAACGGAAAGTTTTGTTAGGATAATGGGGCCAAATGCATAGATACCGCTGATGTGAGTTATTTGATCAGATAATGTTACTGAACCGTCAATAAGTTCGTTGCCGTGATCCTATGTCGGATGGCAGAAAGGTGTAGTTTACATTGAATTGCAACTCGTCGCATGTACCTACAAAACACTGATACACGTCAAGCAACGCAGACATTACGTGTCGCCGAGATATCTGAACATATACGTTTGCGGTGAATGCACGTGACAAACATAATGGTAATGCAGACAGCATAATATGATACGTGCAGAAACCCGCAGCGTTACTACTCGTCGAAGGAATTAAGCAGACTACATAATACTAAACTAGTCGTAACATAGCTCCAATGTAAATTGCGTTATTTGAAATCACATCCGTTGTCCTCTTTATACTGTTGTTTTCTCTGCTGCTTTTACGCACCAGACAATACTTGAATACATTGAATTTTTCATCTCATCTGATCAGGTATCACACTGAAATTAAGACGACGTTATATATTTCTATCATTATGATGATTTCATTGAAGAATCAGGTATTCAAATCCTAATGAAGTCAAATAAATTTCAAAATAAAAGTAGATACTAATTTTCGATTCAGTACTTTTGTTGAAATATTCTCCTTCCTCCAATTCAAACATTACTTTTTCTGTAATTAAAAAAAAAAAACCTCAGTGTATCACCAAGTTTGATATTTTAGTCTTTCACATTCTTTGTATTATGTACTCCTAGTAACCTCTGTGTAATTTACGTGGTTACCAGCATACGTAACTGAGCCCACAAAGCAGCATCATGAACATAACGCCAAGAAAATCCAACAACCGCCAAATAAATAACGTGTGATCCTAAAGTTATTATTTACCTTAAAAAATTATCTCGTGTGCAAAATTTAAATTGAGTTTTCAATGTTGCATACCCAGAAGACTTGGCGAGCTGATACTGGCGCAGGTTGTCGCATAATACAAGCCGACGGGACTGAAACCTTCCGCACCCCTATTCCCAGCAAATAACTTCCAAGAATAGCACGTGATGTCCACCTTTCACGATGTCAGAGCGTGTGCGGGTCGGAGTCCCTTGTACTCAAACCTGCATTGTTTGCGTCACCTTGGCTCGGGTTTGCTTTAGACTGACGACAATAACGCGTGCCTTTGTGTAAAACCTGTTACGTATCACCTAACCGTATGCATGTTTACACGATGGAAAATGGTGTAAGCTGCATTAATGTAAGGTGCACATTGTTGTCAGAGAATTTCGGCCGCTTTGAACATGTTAATGTTGATACTATATTTGCCCGTTAAAATTACGCAATCGTCTCAAGCGTTTCATTCCAGGCGAATGAGAATTATTGATTCGGTGCTTCGTCACTAATGCATCAATGGAACTTGAGTCACTTAGCGAATTCGAATGCGAACTGAAATGAGCTTATCTTTACAGTCGGTGGTTTCGTGTTCGTATGTTAATAACGCACTTAACATCCTGGAGAAATTGCCACTTATCTTCGGCATTCCAGAATGCAGTTAGCTATCGGTCAAACACTCGAGTGACGCATTTGCTTAAAAACCACTAACGAACAGTATTGACTATTGAGAGTTACAGAGCGCCACTTGTTGGCTTTTTACTTTCGAGTTCGTTTAACGTCATATTGGTTATTTCCGTGATACACGTCGTGGAAACTGATACTGCCAGCCATTCAATTTGAGGGCTTTTTATTGTCATACAGAAAACATTGTCTTCCATTGTGATTGAAATGAAATTCCCTTTATAGTTTATATTACGTTTTTTTTTTTAACCCCCTTCTTGGTATATATTTATCATTATGGTTATAGGGAATGGCGTTGAGAAAAATTGGGGTCAGCATTGGGATTGTAAAAAGAAAATAAAGAGCTGAGCTATAGTGAGAAAAAATTGATCGTCAGCTTAACTGCATTGTGCGGTTAAAAAACATTGCCTCGGTAACATTATCCCAACAGTTTTTTTTTTTTTTTCATTTTGCATAAATTGCTTTAATCAATTACTATAGATTTTATTCAATTCTCTAGGAAAAATAAGTTCGTTTTATCACCAGAAGATTGTTGTTTCTCCATGGTATATTTAACAACAAAACGTAAGGAATAATAGTCTACCGCAGTTTCCCTAACAACAACAGCAGTTGCAAGGGGGTAATTACTAAAATTTCCGTTCCACTTTTGACGGAAATGATTTGAACTTTAATCTCCTGAAATTTGCTTGTTATCATTTTCCATCATATCCACCAAGTTCAGTAATTTAGTCGCGCAATCTCGTAACATTTATTTCCACGTCAGTCTTCGCGAAGTTCGGCGGTGATTAATGAGTTCTTTATCCTCGGGTGATAACAAAACATGGAAAGGCCGATCTATCGAGCTGACAATTTGGGATCCTCTGCAGTGGAAGTTGGTCGCGCGATAGCGCTATCGTTTTGTATTCTGTATACCGAAATCTCTACTGTGCACATGTGTTCTCATAGTTCGTTGGTTTGCGCATGCATCGCACACTCCGGTAGAGGCTGCTCGCCAAGTTACATGCACAATGTAACGGCACGCGATAAGAGACCCGTACCGAAGCCGGGCAACGCGAATCCAGGCGTTCGTCTTCCTGTTACGGAGAGCACGGATAATGTATATCTTGGCTCTCTCTCTCCTCTGTCGAAAATCAGACGAGACTTGTGTGCGAGTGCGCTCACGCTTGTCCGATTCTTCGGCTCTTCGACCGGAACTCTCGGGTCCGACTGAGTTTCATTGCTTTTTCTTTGTGCGGAGCCAAACAGAGGCAGAAAAAAAAAAGGAGATACCCAATGCCAAAGAAACCACCGATAAGGCAGTCCATTTACTAATTTGATTTTTTCGACAAAGTAGAGATTGTAATGGAATTATCAGTTCATACAATTTTATAGTCATTCATCAACGTTCCGAATGGAACGTAACGAAATTTCGAAGTCAACTCGATTTTTCTTTATTACTTTATTTTCAAAATGGGGTTAAAATATTTTGGTACGCGTTCAATAAGAAAATAAATGTGATACAGAAATGTGTCAATGATGATATTGAATTGTCTTCTACGTTCGCAGAAAATATCGCTGATTTAATAAATTATGGTTGACGAACTGAATGGAATAATTGTGGTCGAGCGAAACCGTACGAGCTGTCGGCTGAAAAGCCTGCTGTTATTGTGCGGCTTTTTTTACAAAATTTATAACGACGTTTTAAGTTGAAAGGCCGAAGGGCGCGAGTTGGCCAACAAACAGTCGTAGAAAGGAAAAACAAAAAAAAAGAAGTGTTGGAAAAGTGAGAGACCAAACATACCGTAAATCGAGCGGCGAGAATATGCCAGGCGCGGTTGATCAGTTGCGGAAAGCGAGGCATACAACAAGAGAGATTCGCACACGAAGGAAGGGAACGTACGTGAGGACAGCGACATACACTCGCGCTGTGGTCCAAGTGAAAAAAAAAAAAAAAGTAAAATAAAGCGTGACAACGGAATCGCCCTGGACGACGTTGAAACAAAGGGGATGTCGTATAGACAAGATCGAGCACGTGCCCCATTTGTTAAGGGGCATTTTTACCTTCCAACTCGTCTGCTCCATCGAACTTTTTCATCAGATTTCCTGGAAAAACATTTTACTTCCCTTTTTTTTTTTTCTTTCTTCGACGTGTTATTCGCCTTTTTTTCCCTTCCGTCCTCTTTTCTCGCAAGCAGAACTTTTTTGCACGTTATTAATGGTACTATAAATTTGCCGTTTCTATAATAATGATATATTATCGTGTAACGAGATTTAGATTATTTTTACTATTGGTGATGTTACTTTTCCTTATTGAACGATAAACATTTCCCAAGAATAGGAAGCGAATAAAAGTGAAGGAAATGCGTACAGCAATAAATGTAAGTGACGTGTATCTTGTTTAAGAGCTCACTTGCACTTTATACGAGATTGACAAATTGCATAACATTCTTTTCTATTTGCATTATCGTAAGCGCTGCACTAAAATGCGTAGCTGTATCTGCGCGAAGCGTTATCTCCAAAGACAGAGAAACGGTTTGGTGTCTTGAGTAATGTAGTGCAGAACATTTAACGAAGGTAGCAGTTATACGACTGCCTTTGCTTAAGTTATGCAGTCCTTCCAACTTATACGAACTTAAATGATATGCTTGATTACGACAAGCAAATCAACGTCTCGTGCAATTGCGGAATTAAATTGCAATGCTGTTTCAATGGGCCTTCGAACCCAATCATATTTTTCTTATTGTCAATATTCCATTTAAAGTTATGTACCAATTACAGCTCGTTTTCACATAAAATATTCGCATGAAATTAATTTTATTAATTGACATCGACGTTAAAGCAAAGAAACACTTTTTTCCCGTCGATTTCATTTACTATTATCACGTATTTCATTTCACTTATTAAATGAGAAATTTGCTCGAGTTAATGTTGAGGAAGAAAGTATTTTGTTAAGTGATATTTTATTGTGTCAGTGTTCTTGAAGCATTAATTAGTTACTCAAAATTAGTTGTGTGCTTATGACAGTTCGGTTAAGAAGCATACTTCAAAAAGTAGGAAAAGTCGATGGAAGTAATTAAATAAATTCATAATATAGATCGAGCACCGCTCAGGGAAACCCGATGATGAAATAAGGGTGAACAAATAATATTGCCAATAACCTTGTTTCGTCTAAATTGATGTTTGCGCAGGAAAGTCATTAATTGATGACGATATCAACAATTTCGGTTTATTTGTAAAACATATTCTAAGTTTATGAAAATACACATTATAATTAACGAGAATCTATATTAATTAGCGATAACAATATTTCACTCACAGTTCAATACTTTCGCGTATACAATGCAAGCATTATCATATTAACTATACAAAACATTATAGTCATATCTCATCTCAATTCAATTATCCGACATAATTCTATTCGGTAAATAACTTTTACTCACACATTGGACGTGATATAATTATTTACATACATAATCGAGATTCGAGTCATTATTTACCCTCCATAATTGGTCTAAGCTTCACGTTTAGATTTTCAGAAATTTAATTATGGTTAAGGAAATAAATCTCACGGCATTATAATATTAGGGTTCTTAGGTTCTAAGTCTATACGGAAGAGTCATGTGCATGAAATTTTGATTTAAAGAAATGATCGTCAAGAATCTTTTTTTTTTTTTTTTTGACAAAAATAATTTTTGTTAATGATTTACAAGTGATTTTTGGGGAAAATCAATTTTATAGATTTTCGCCAAAATTCATTCTTACAAATTTTAGTCGAAAATCATTTTCAAACATTATTTCATAATGACCATACGCTGAGATCAAAATTCATTGATTATCGACATATGAAAATTCACGCAGTTCATTGTTCCAGCTCTTTTGCTTCGAATATTTTAAACACTTTATTATACTACCAGGTTATTGTAATGACTATCATCGTCGCGAGTTAATTTCCCTCGAACAATTTTTCATTAAATAAAGCAATAAATGCTTCTAAAAGTTATGCGTAATGAAAATTAATGATACGACCCAGAGTCAATGCAAATATAATGCACCGTAAATTTTTAACAACAACAAAAATTAAAACATTCGCTAAGAGAATTATCACACAACCGATAATTAAATTGGACAATTGATTGCTGTTTTCTTATAATTTGCATAAATGCTTATTTCATGATTATATTGTTGACTCCTATAATAATTATGGCCTTTTAAATTATAGTTCGATATAAACGAATTAATGAATGGTTTATAAATAAATTGCATTATTAATAACGTTTGACATTCGTTTATTAATTTATCTACATTTTCATAACGATATGTCATTCGATATTTATTTTTGTCAGGTATATTGTTTATGAAAGCAAATTGAATGGTTTAATTTGAACGGCGAATAAAAAGAATAAACAAAAAAAAATGATTCATTGTTTATTCGATACTTTGAAAATTCGCACAAATGTTTTACACGATAATTAATTGAATTATTATCCTGGTGAATCCTGATTTATATGTAGAACATTGTAAAAAAAAAGCATTCGTTTGTTTAATCGAATAGACTATTTTATGAAAATAATTTTTTTAAAATATCATTCAAATCTCTTATTAGATTAATCTTGCGGCTGTTTGCACAACTTTTATTCTGAATAAACAAAAGTACAATTGAAGTGAATTTTTGTTACAAATGTTTCTAATGAAAATTCTAATCACTTTCAATGAAAACAATAAAAAGTATCTTTGATTTGATATCAAACAAGGTATCAAAATTAAAACCATAATATACCGGGGATAAATTCATCTCGTACATCGAGAACGAACTTTTCCATCGACCGTTGAAAACGAAAAATTTCATTATACAATAAATTAAATTTGAAATTATTGACAGCGCATATCGTACTTCGAATTACATTTGATAACATAAATTTGTTAAAAATCGTGAAAAATTCGACGGAAATTTCTTCGCGAGAAGAATTTTTCACCGAAAGGGAAAATTGCTGAATGAAAAAATCCAATATATTTCGATGTGAAATATCGAAGCAGCGGCGTCATAATATTTCCGGGAATTCCTCAATATCGCCCTAAAATATTTCGATGCAAATTATTAACGCTCAATTTTTTGTCAGGCAAATCAGACAGCAACAATAAATAAAAACTTTCGTTTCGTTTTTTATGTTTTTTAATTATAATATATATATATATATAAAAAAAAAAAAGTATTTTTCAATTGTTCACGGCTTTACATTACCGAATACTTCACTTTCAACTCAAGTTTTTTGATTTCAATGTCTCTTATCCAAGAGTTCTTCCGGCGTAGCAATTTTACTTAAGTTTTCTCTGCCGGGACTTCTACTCCTCGAGACTTTCGAAATTTGTTGACTTGTTGCTTTTAGGATTTTGTATTTTCTTCATAATGCACACGCCGCTTTTAGTTTGTCCTCTATACTTTCTTCCGTTCCACAGGAACCAAAGTTTTTGTTTCGTCTCAAGTTGTCCCATGCATAAGTCAAACATCTAAATGTTACTGAAATTTTCATACTCGTCGCTATATTAAATTCGACGAAAACGAAACCACACCGAAACCTATTTCACTAATTTAACACGAATCATTTTAAAAGAATCATTTTAACATCGTCTTTCCTCATCGAATTTCCGTTACTTTAAAAATGTCTCAAAAATCAACATCAATAATTTAGTTTGTTTAAATGAAACGCGATTAATGAAAATCATGAATGACTCGTAATAAGCCAATTAATTAACAGGGAAGGCAAACATTGTTAATGCCGGTGTGTGTTTCAATGGTGTTTTTAATCGAACGAATAATCAGCGCACGTAGAAGCGAGGAGCGATCGCAGGGAAACAAACGAGTGATGCGCAAAAAGTAATTCTGCGTGTGATGATACGGCCCATTTACATGTAGATAACCAAGCGCTGGTCGTTATGCTCGTTACGCCGTTCTGCCTTCCCTAAGTCTCCAATATACGCTCAAAGCAGAAGCATTACGATATACGCGCGTGTATCATATTCCTGAAATTCTCGAGAATTTCAGAGAATTTCAGAATTCTGCTATCCGTAGCCTCACGCCAGACTGCTCATGCAAACAACCCTTGCAAAAATCATCGTCGATATACATTATATGTTTACAGGAAAAGTGTTTAGGTAAAGAGGAACGCGAATGTAAGTCTTTTTGACGATATCGTGCGTTACCTCGAGATGTTTTTATTCGAGAGGATATGTGCTCGTCTGCGGAAATGTCAATGTATTCCTTTTATAATAATAACTTTGATTGCAAATTCTTCAGAAATAATTTTCATTAAGTTTTTTCTGGTAAATGTGATGAAACAACATTTAAAACATTACAACTGTTCAAACGAAAACGAAACAAACTCGAAAAAGGAAACCTAATTCGAACATCAGTTTCAAAAGGTGAGGAAGGATTATCGGTAATAAATATTCCGCAATATTTCACCGAGTTAAATATACAAAAAAAAATATGAAAAAAAAAGAGTTATAAATCTCTCGAGCACTAGGTTTTGCTGGAATACGGTGCCCACTTACCTACGTACCTTCGATTGACTTTTTGCTGAAATCAGAATCTATAAAGACGTATAGCCGTAAATTTACATGTGTACACAAGTATATGAAGAACCATAAGTAAAGCACTGGAGCAAGTGAGAGAGCGAGAGGGAAAACACAAGTATCGGAGTCATGAAATACCGGGTCCCGTTCGTTCGCGAACTATCGATTTCCACCGAGTCCGGCAAAGGTCGTATCGCCCGAAGGCGACAGTTTATTTCAAATCTCAAATGCAATTTCCTGAGCTACGATGCGCGTTACACTTCGCCTCGGGCGTCACTCGTGTTTACACGACCGTCGATGATGGCACAGAACTGCGCTCAGCTTAAGCTTTTTCTACCCTATTTGTTTTACAAATAAAACTTCACTTCTTCCAACGTCAAAAACTTTTCAATACGTTATTTATGTTCATTAACTTATTGCTGGACGTTTTCAATTTCGCGAAAATTCATTTCGTAATCCACTATTTATATAACGCCTTTACACCATCGTCGAAATCATTTTGATAAAACATTCATCGGATTGAAGAAATTTCGTGGAATTAAAATCAATTCGCGTCAGTGAAATGAGAATGGCTTTATTTAACAAATATTTATCCAGATAAATGATGAACTTTCGGGCAATTAAGGAAAAGCTTGATCATTCTTGCACGCAGAAAAATGTTACTGTAAATTTTACCATTATTCTGACAAAGCGCGCTTATAAATCAAACTGAAAAAATAAATGCTAAAAATACAGAAAAAATTACCATAAAAATAGTACTAATAAATGTTCTAATAAATACTCAATTATTTCAACAATTATCAGAAAATTTATTATTTTTATGGTAAATTTTTCTGCGTGTGAAAGAAAATTCTTTGTCCGTTTAGTATTTTCAAAGGAATCGCGTTAAAACGGAGAGCGTTATAAAATTGCCAGGAGCAACTAGCGTGATAAAATTTGACTGGGAAAATATCAAAAGCCATTACTCACGACGGGAATGCAATAATGAAAACATACTTTGCGCCGTTAAAAAAGTGGCGACGGCGAGGAAAGGGGGTGTCTCTGCGCGGGGTCTCAGGAGTCTGCGACTCCTCCGCGGGAACGCGCGCGATGACCATTTATATCATTCAGGGTGTTGGGAAAATATGAAAACAGAGAAACATTTGTCGCCGGCGCGCGAATATAGAAATTACAGACGCGAGCCTGCGGATCTTCCCGTTCACTTTTATCACATCTTTGTTATCGATTTTTACGTAAAAATGTAGTCTCGTTAGGGGCTTCGGCTAATGAAAAAATAAATGGACGGATAGATGAACGCAGGTCGAAAAAGGGCTTAGGTGAAAAAAGCGAGGTGAACAAAAATGCTGCCGTGTAACGCGAAATGAATGTCGGCTGACGCAAATGTTTCAAAAACAGCACGCGCAGCGGAAAAAAAAAAAAGACGAAACCAACTCCATTCACGAACACGATGTTTAATCCTTTGTGAAATGAATTGTAACAAAACGAAAAAAAAAAAAAAACAACGACCGAAACAAACGTTCTCTTATTTTGCTGTCGGTCGTTATGACCTATGGGGTTTGATTAAATTTTTGATAACCGATAATGTAAAAAAGCCACGTTATTGACTCAGGACACCGATACTCAAAAATTCTTAATAATTGAATCAAGCAATTTGCTGGCGTTGCGGGATATGGGTAATTCCTGGAATTTTCGATATTATGCGCTCTGATGAGAAAAGTCGAGGCTCCTCTACGTGCGAAATTCTTCCCTTTTGCTCTGACATGTTCAAGGAAGTCTACGGAATTTCTATGATAGCAATTATTTCTGTTACATTTTTTTTTTTTCTTTTGAGACCTATATTTTATTTCAAAAAATGTTCTTGTTTTAAGAGATTACAATTTGAGTACGTAATAACGTCTGATTTAATTAGAAAAAAGAGATAAAATAATTTTGAAATTCAGTTTGACGTATAATTGAAAACGAAGGAAACCGAACTGAATTAAATCCGCAAATACATATTCCGCAAAAACTTTCATTTGGAGAGTGTTTTTCATTAAGTTTTATTTAATTTCGAGTAGAATTTCATTGAATTAAATTATTTCTTATAGGCGTGGGTATATATCGTAAACGAAGAAAACGTAATAAGAATGGAATAGACAATTCATGTCATTCATGAAATATACACGACACGAATATAGGTCACTCGTATTGTGCTAAGATACATCATGCGAATTAGACGTTTGACATTAGTACATGATTTATTGAACTTGTATTTATCATCAATACTTAGTATAATCTCCTAATAAAAAACAAAAAAAAAAAACAATGGCAACCATGTTAAAACCATAATAACATTATCAATCTAACATAAATAGCATACAATTTTCTGTTCATTGTTAATATGGCTTTTGTTTCTCTGTAATAAGAAATTTACTTCTGCTCCCGGTAAAAAGAACTTTAACGTCGTAATAGTAATTTGAACTACATCACACGGAAAAGTGATGAAAGGAAGATAAATTTCATCATGTTATGGAAAATAAAAAAGTGTGACGTAATTAATAAAGTCGTGGTGAAAGATAAAAGTGATAAAGTTTCATTGTTGTAACCAACGGAGATATATTGCTCTACACATGGAGGTTAATCCAAGGATGAGTAGATTGCTTACCAAGAACCGAGAGAGTGATGTCACCTTCCAAGGTGGTCGTGTCGTTTCTCGCTTGACAGGAATAACGTCCTGCATCGGATGCTTTAACCCTTTGTGTGTATATAGTTTGGTTAGCGCTCTCAGGATACAAAATGAAGTGGCTTTCTCCTCCAGGCCAAGGATAAGCTCGGTTGTCTTTGTACCTGAAACAGGTCCCGAAATTTCATGAATGAAACAGGTTTTCCAATCGTGTTAATGACGTGAAAAAACAAGGTTTGTTTCCTCAATGAACACATGTATTCCTTTCAATTTAACCGCGCATTATTTTAACATTAATCAACATAATTAATTCTCCGCTGTTATATTTTATGATCGCCAATGTCTTAAAGATAATAATGAGATCTTTAAGAAAGAGACGTTTCATAAAAAATTATTAGTTTTTTTTTTTTTCTGAATAATGCCACAGGTTTTCTAAAATGGCAAGTAAACGAAAATTATTGCCTTTGAAGTGAGGCATAGGGATGAAATAGTTTTTTGTGTTGAAATGCTAAATGACGAATCCTGAACAGTCCTTAAACATGTCGTGCCTAAAAAAAGGTGAGAGAGGAATAAAAAAGCAACAAAAAAAAAAAAAAACTCCCGTGTACAGGGTACAGTAAAATTGAACATTCTTTAAAAGCCACATAATTACAACACAAACATTCGCGAAGGGAAAACGAATACTCTTACCAGAAACGTGGGTACATTCATTCATTTTAAAATGGAGGTAATTTGAAACCCCAAAAATGCGAAATGTTCCTGCCCGTGAAAAGGCACCGGCAGCAGGAATTTCGTCGAGTTTCGTGAACTCGTACGGACGTAATTATCGTCGACAGATTTCTTGCTTAATATTCGTTTTCTGTATCCGCGCGCGCGAGGCCTTTTCATCGCAGCGCGTATAATGTACCCCTTTTAAACGGGACCTCATTAAAGACCTCCGCTGAAAATGACGTAGTTTTTGCTCGAGCTCAAACGTGCCATACGTGTCAATGAGGGCAATACCAATGTTGGCGGCGCAAACAAAACGCAAGAAATCGTCGGCGCAAACGCTCGTCGCACGAGGCCGGTAAAAAGCGGCTTCGCTATATCGCCGCTATTACGGGCGGGTCCGGGCCGCTTTTTAGACCCCAACGGCAAACATCTGAGGCGCAGAATGTCTTGCTCTTTTGACGTTAATGTGGAAATGCAACGCGAGACAATATTTTTCTTGGAATACCCGACATCGCGCCAATCGATCTCGTACCTTTTTCACGGCGATCCAACGGAAAGGGCAAAAATTCCTTGATTAACTTCGCAAATAATGAAAAACAAGTCAACTCCAAGATAAGGTATCTCTCGTTCTTATTGCCTCGTTCTTATTAATTCTGTACAGACGTCAAATATTATATTATCATTGCGTTGAGTTTTCCAATAAGACGTATGTCTTTCTGGTGGACTTCATGCGTCAGTTCGACAGAGGATAATGTTAATGTTCAGCGACTGGTTTTATGATAAACACGTTACCTCTTCGAAGTCGGTGAGCAAAAAAAATATCGCTCTTCCTTTTGGAGTTAGTCATTTAAAAAAAAAAAAGATTTCTTGCGAACAGACATTCGGACAATTTGTAATAAATGTTCGATAGAATAAATATACACATTTTGTTCAATGTTCGTTTAAGCATAATATATGGGATAATAATCTGCCGTGAATAATATATACAATTTATGATGAACTGAATAGAATGATCATTTCAAAAGGTAGAAATCAAGAACGGTTTCCTGAAGCTTCAGTGACAATGCAAATATCTATTTTATATTAAAATAAAAGATTTTATAACCGTTCATAAACTACTTTACCTTCATAAACTGTAATTTATTGATAGACTTTTGCTGTTGATTATAAAGAAATTAAGTTCAAATGTTATAATATGGTCGTTATCCAAATTAGTACGGCAGAAAATTTGACTTCATCAAAATTCATAAAATTATAAACGAATTAACTGTATACATTTGGAATTGTTTTATATTATTTATTATTGATTGATTTCATATATTATAATCTATTAACGAAAGTTACTC
>JABFQA010000422.1:0-20308 GCA_022817065.1 Probaryconus sp. ZL-2020 | reverse complement strand
TCTCATTAAAAAAAATGTTTAAAAATTTTTAAAAATATAATACATATAATAATTTATATTACTTAAGATATTGTGTGAAGTTTCATTGTCAAAGAAAAACTTTGATAAAAAATAACTTTGATAAAAAAAAATTATTATTATTTAATGTAAAGTAAATTATATTACACTTAAACTGTAATTAATACCATTTAAAATATATTGCTGTTAAAAATAATATTAAATTTAATAAATTATTCTGAAATAACTTTAAATAGTATTTCATTGCCTGTTTTTTACATGGCAATTTTTATTAAATATTGCAATCCCAAAAATGTAATTAAAACGGATTTTTAGTTTGTTCTTTTTTTTTGGAAATTCAGGATCAGTTCTTCTTGGTTTACTAACCAAAACTCGTGACTATGTTGGAGTAAACCCCGCCGTAGCATCCACCTTGGAAGAAACAGTTCTTTAGTCAATATCTTAATAATAAAAATGTTCGTTTCAGAAAAAAAATGACAAAAATCATTTTATAGGGTTTTAAAAATGCATTTAAAAAATATAAATACAATAAAACTATTTGCACATTTTATTTAAAATTAATATTCCAATTTAAATAATTAAAATTAATTTATATTTAGATTAAAACTAAAAAAAACAAAATAAAATTAGAATTACATATCAAAAATATAGCACCGATTGCTTTTAATAATAATATTTATTAATAGAATTTTAAAGTCATTATTTAAAAAATTACAACAGATTAATTTACAAATATTTAAAGTACCAAAATTTACAAATTTATATATTTTTAATGAAATTCACGTTGGTCTTTCCCTAAAATCTAAAAAAAACATACATTATATTATAATAATATATAATTAAATATTAATTTTACAATTGTTGTCTTTAAAACTGAATGACAATGAATAAACTTACGCGAATTAGATGTTGGACTTCCCAGCATGAGATTCATTGTCGCGGGTCTGTTCTGTGCCTCGATGGCGACGTGGTTGTTGGTTACATGGGGCGGTGGAGTGCCGCTGTGGACAGCGCTGTCGCTATCGTTGAGTGAAGGTGCCTCTTTCAACATCTCGTGAATGCTTCTTTCCATACCACTATTAGGTGACAATCCAACTTGTGACATTTCTTTCTAATTCTTTTTTTATTTTACACTCTCTATCCATTGTGAAAAATAAAAAACAAAAATTAATTTTCTTAAAATAAAAGAAAAAGAATTTATTATTAAAAAGGAAAAAAAAAAAAACTTGTTATAGTCATTAATAGTAACAATGAATAAATCAATAAAATATTAAACAATGTCAATATTTAAAAATAAAATAACAATTGAATTTCAACAAAATGTCAAAAATACAAAAAAAATACCGAGCATGAGAAAAGTCAATATTCACTTATTATAAAACTGTCACTTGAAAATTGTTTAAAAATAAAACATATGACTTTTAACCAACTTATTGGTTAATTCAGTCAATAATCCAATACAATTTCCTCTTTACATTTTTTGTTCAATTCAATTAAATAAAAATTGTGCATTGAAAAATTCTTTAAAAACCATAGACAGAATTGTCAAAATGTCAAAAATTGACTGAACAAACAAAACACCAACCGCACTCGTAATGTCAATTAAACTCTCATTGGCAAACAAAATTGACTTTACTCGAGGATAAAAGACGCTACGTGGAAGCTCATTGTTACGCAAAAAAGATTTGTTTTTAAAGAAGAGAAAATAATACAAATACATGCAATACAATTATAAACGTCTTAACGGAAACCTAGGGATTCGAGGATTTCCGTGACTCACCGTGTTATTATCTTTTGTACAATTGTTTGCTCGAGCTACGGATTTTTGACAGTAGTTGAATTCATGACGTCATCCTTGCAAGCGAGAGGGCGTGAAATTAATAATTTTGTAAATAACGTCGAAAACTTTAATGAATGATCGGCGGATTTTTAATTTTGAGCATCTTTATCCTTTGATTAATTATGTTTTCTTTTAACTGACAATTTCCTTTAATTCCTCTTTTACTTCTGAATTTCAGTTTGATATGAGTAAATTAGTGGAATTTTGTTTCACGATACTGTGAGGATTATCAGTTTCTTTTATTTATGTTGGTAACATTGGGGATTGGCTCGACTGAACAGAGTGATCATTTTGAATACAGATGGCGCTGAATACACGGTCTCGAGTCGCGGGAAATTTGAATTCAGAAAATTTGATGTTATTGAAATAAATTTCATTTTATATCATAGTTAGTTAAATATTATCGAAAAAAAAAATACATTATAGAACGTTTTTGGTAAAATTGATATAACAATGAATGTATACATACGTTTATGTACACACACGCACCAATTTCGAAAAAATTCTGAAAATTATAGGAACTTGTTTAAAAAAAAAAAAAAAAAAAAAAAACTTTATGAATGCTCAAACTTTCTTTCATCTGCTCTTTATTGAAGTTGCCAGACTGCTGACTGATATGTCGAGTTAGCAAAAATGGGTAAGATTTGAAAAGTGCTCGAGACGGCCTATCTTAACATCGAGACGGCTCTATTCATAGTAATCGATTCTATCTAGCTTAGCAATAATGCAAACTTTTTCTTAGCACATCAATGTTCTCCGAATAGTTTCATATTATTCTTAAAAAATGACTTTTAGTTGTGATTAATCGCCCGGAAAGAATTACATTTATTTTAAAACTGAAATCAACAGAATAGTTTTTTGGATGTTAGAATGTCTTTCTTTTTATAAATAAAATAAATTATTACTTCTTCTTGTATAGTACGTAACAAATATCTCGGGTGATTAATCACCCTGGTTAATAATACTCAGAAGGTTCAATTTGTGACAGTGTCAGGCGATCAGTCAATAAGATGTTATCAATTCCTTCTTGCCTGGAATAACAAGAAAAAAAAAATAAAAAAACAGCTCAAGAAATTATTATATATTATCTCATTATTCAATATTATTATCAACAGTAAAATTTTAATTAATTTATTTATCGCTACTATCAACAGGAAATCATACTATCTTTCAATGCAGGCTGAAATTGTGAATAAATTTCACAAGAGAAGGGCCAAAATAAGGTAATTCCTGAAAATCACAATTCTGAAGTCGATGTTTATTTAATTAACGTCACGTATGCACCTGAAAATAAGATTGGTCTATTACGCACTCGTGCAACGTAAATGGGTATGATTAAAATGCGTCAACCAGACTCTCTCCTGCCACCCCTACAGCGCCGGAACTTTTTCTTCATCTTCCAACGTTCATTTTAATACAATTTTTTTCAGAACAAAATTACCTTCCAGATTACTTTTCATTCCTTGACTTTTAATCAATCTAATTCCTTTCTGATAACATTTGAATTGCTATAAAAAAAAAAAACCGCATATCAAATCTTAAATCCCAACTCATATTTTTGATAATGATCAATAATAATAATTAATTTAATAATTTACCCATTGAAACTCGTATTATAAATTTACCCGTGTAACCAATTTCCCCCCTCCCTCCCACCCCTCCCTCTGTCTCTCTCTTTCTCTCTCTCTCTCTCTCTAGCCCTATGAGAATTAAACACACATACATATCTGGAAACCCCATAGTGTCCCAATCAAATCTCTACTTCCGTCAATCGGGACGACAAGCGTCACGGAAATAAATGCATAGGTCGGTGCCACGGTAACGAGTGCTACTTGCATTGACGTTTACGCACCGTCGAGGAGGAGCGCGACGGCGTCGTGGCCAGCCGGGACGCAACAGTCGTTCAGCAGACTCCATGCGAGCGAGATTGGCTGCATTTCATCCTCCAGAATCGTGAGAGTTCCTTCAGTACCATTCGCTCAAAATTCACCAACGTCAGATTTTGTCACTCGAGTGGAACACAGTGTGTTCGTTGGCTGAATTTTTCAACGACTTCCTTGGATCTTGGGATCGGTCTTCTGTCAATTCTCTGTCAACGATTAGCCCAAGTGAGTCTTACTCCGTGGAAAATCTGTGTCAGTCGCGTTGTATTGTTTATAGTTTGACAGATCAAGCCAACGGCTTCAGGAGATGAGAGCAGTTATTGGGATTCATGAGGATCTGTTTGGAAAGATTGATGGGGTTTATGACCTGGGTTATATTGTCGTTTGGAATTGTTGAATTTGGCAGGGGAAAAGGAGGCAAATTCAGGAGGAGTTAGGAACTGGATAGGAAATGGTTAATGGGGAATGCTGAAGGGTTGATGAAAATATATGTGATAGAAGTTTGATATATGGCATGGTATAATATTATCATGATAATATATACAGTATATGTTACAGACATTGTTGTATATATACGTTGCTATATGTGAGATTCATACGAAATTATACATTTTAAAGTATGATATTAGATTTTCAATATATTTTATTCATTTTTATTCGGTTGGAAGAAATGAGATTTGAAGAGATCTAGATTCAAAGATCCCTACATTTAAATTGACATGAATTGGATTAAATGTGATCTTCATGTGATGGAAAAACGTATCAAAATAGTTCAATTAGTCCAAATTGAATAAAATTGTAGAATCACAATTTAATCCCATCTAACATTCCTTTATTTATTTCTGTTTTATCTGAAATCCATAAATCCTTTAATTAACAAATTTTAAAAATACGTTAATTTTTAATGAGCACCAGGGTTAATCGGAAACCAATTATCCTGGGAATTCATCGCATCCTGTTACTTTCATAATAAAATTTAAAAACGCGAATATGATAAAAAGAAAAAAATGTTCAAGAATCCATCCTGGGAAAATGTAAGGTATAATAATACAGTGATTGTTATAATCAACGTAGCCGGTGCGTAAGTGATTTTTCATCTTCATAATTGACGATAAACAGTATACAGTGTACACTATGGCACATACACGTTATAAAGACGATTCAATAAAAATAGCTTCTTCCTTCAATCCAAATACAATGTATACGCTTGCATTTCACTGGGATCCATTACAGCTTATCTGCTCGCTGTGAGTTAAATTTGCAAGCTCATTAACGTCGATTGTAAGCAATACCAGCATCAAGTCATGAGCCTACTTGGTTCTCCTCAATTTGTAGCCCTGTTTAATTTCATTGCTCATGAGGGTTACCTCGCAATCACAGAGATAAGATTTTATAATGTCCTACATATATATATGTATATATTTTTAACATTTCCATTTCCATTTTTTTTTTCATGTTTAAGTGTATCTTCAAGGAATCTTTAAGGATAAGGATATCGATGTCTTTAAAGATTTCTTCTTTAAAATGTAAATTAAAGATTTAAGGTATATATATATATATATAAAAAAGTAACTAGAAATGTCTTGAAGTGAATTAAAAATTAATAAATAACAATCTTCGTCGTTTTCTATGTGCCGGAAAACTCGGTACCCATAACTATGCAAATTGTTGCCGCGAGAATAACATAGATTGACGTAACGCAGTATACCAAAATGCAGCATTACGTGTCATTCAGATAACGTTATTCTTCGTCCACTTAAAGAAAGCGTTTTCAATTTAAGGAATCGTGTTTACGCTGTCATGCGTATGCAAATGAAATCCATAAAATATTATAATTTTTCAACAAACTGATTATCCAGTTAATGCAACACGGAATCCTCATCCAAAGATATGTAGATTTACTTTTATTTATGTCCGCTGTGTTTATTAACGTATCGGATTTTTCTTAAAAGGATACTGAACATTCGTCAAATTTTCATTTATTTGTACGCTTTGCATAAGAGCAAACAAATTATCGTATGCACGAACACGAGAAATAACGTGGTCTTGATTAAAATGGAATTTATAATTCATAGAATTAACCGCCAATTACTTAAGACGAGGATCATAAAGTGAACCGAATATTTGTTTGGTTTTTATTACGTGGAGAAATGAGAATTGCCGAAGAAAGTTTTTTTTTTTTTTTTTTTTTTACAAATTACACGTAACTTTGTTACACTTGTTTTTTCTGTTAGGGTAAAATATTTCTGCAGAAAGGAGGTTCGCGTGAGCAACGTCATGCCACGCTGTGCAGCTCTGTGTAATTTCACTTCGTATAATTGAAATCGTTTTACAACATTGAATTTAACAAATTGTTTTGACTAATCAGACTAAATTCATTTTGTTGGATTATCAAAACAATGTCATCTCTTGTAGGCGTAAGATTGTGGATCACGAGAAACTTCAATTTCTGTGAGTCGAAGTTTAATCACTCTTATGTTAATTGATTTTTGTTTGTCGGTTTGTATATTTTAATGGAAAGTTGTTTAAAAGTTGATTTGTGATTAATTATTAAAACGGAAAACAATTACAGGAACAAACAAGATTTATTAAGAGGGTTTTCACTGTAATTGAGTTCTATCCAATTCCATGACAAAACTAGAACAATGCTACAATAAAATGTTTAAAAGCCCTTATTAAAACGGTAAATGAGGTCGACTTTTATATAATTCATAAGAATATTATTGTGCATAACGTATGCAATGTTCATAATCATCGACAATAAAATTTCATTTTTCAATCAGCCTTGACATTTTTGTATGGGTTTATTGTTGTAACGATTCCGAAGTTTATGACTGAACATTTGGTGATATTTTTATGTTTAGAGATTCCTTGATAACGCGTTTATAACATCTAAAAAGGTTATAAGGGGGAGAGGGGAGTTTGTTTTAATGAAACAGTATAACATTGAGGTAGGTAAAGATAAATAAAATGGATCAATAGACGAATAATCGAGTTTGCACTGTCAATTTTCAGTTCCATCATTTTCAGCTATGTTTGTACAAAGTTTCTACAGGACTGAATTCATCTTTTAAATGCAATAAATAATTTTTTTTTTTCATTTTTTCATTTCATTAGTGATGAAAAAATTGAACCCTCTTTGATGGAAAGAGGAAGTTTTTACTGTCAGCGTTCACTCAGATGAGTTGAAATGTATTTACATCGAATCCACGAGACACTTGATTTCATCACGCATTATTTCATCTCCAACGTTGTGTATTTATTGATTTTGTTCTACCCTAAATGCTCGACAAGAGACTTGAACGCAAGTATACGTGGCATTTGGGATGAAATAACGACAATTTGACACGCATTTCTGATTCTTCAGCTTGCCTCTTTTTTTTTTTTTTGTTCGACATACTTCCCCAAGAGAATGCAACCAAATGTTATGAATTTATGCTCACCATTAATCTCGGATATTTCTACATCCCGTAAAAACTTGCAAATGTTAGCGCGCGGAAAGAACGCGACATTAAACAATTTGTGTATCCACAAGAAAAAATTCTTAACTAAATTTCAACAGTGGAACCTCGATTGTTCGACCAAAGAGTTTTTTTTTTTTTTTTGCGTCAGAGAATGATTGACATTTTGTACGGAAAATAACACGTCATTTGATAATAACAAATTTCCTTTTCGCGCCGCGTATTTTAATGATTATTCCACGCACTTTATGTTGCGCCATTGTTGCATGAAAAAAAAAAAAAAGTTACACGAGGAATTGCAATCTAGACCTGTATCATTAACGTAGGAAACATAAATTTAAATGAGAAACCGCGTAAATGAATGCTTCCTGCCGAATGCACAAAGAAATCTGTCTCGGATCTCAGCGGAGAAGGAACGTATAGTTGTATCCACAATTTCCGGTTTGAGAGTTTAGTTAGCACTTCGGGCGCGCAACCCTCCTCCCTTCCCCGTTCCCCTTTTTATACGATTTCGCCGGTGTCTCTCGTGATCTTCCATTTGAAGCTGCGTCATGGGGAGGAACGCGAGTTGTTCTACTTGCATGGCTGTACATTAAGGCACAAAAGTTTTTGGACCAACTTTCTATTTCACTGCTGAAAGTTTTCCGGTAAAAAAGAACTTAAAAAAGCGATAAGAAATAATACCAGAATTCAATTATCATTGAAATAAAAGAAAAAACTTTCAATTAAAAATGCCATTTCCAATGAAATTAAGACATTGGCAAAAATATGACTTCAAAGAATAGTTTCAAAATTTTATGATAACATTGTCAGTGTCCATATTATTGTGTATGTGCTTTATATATGTATGTATGTGTATATGAAGAAATGAGAAAGAGAGAGTCATAAGGAAGGTACTGAGGCAAGTGACCAAGCGAAAAAACGACTAAGGAGAATCGAAGACAGAGCACGAGTGAAGCTTGAATGCTGCTAAGAAATCGTATTTCAAAACAGTGCTCATGGTCTTTTGTATTGGGATTCTAAAATAGATTTTTCGAAAGGCTCGTCGTGACAACAGAATGGACGAGAAGAAGATGAAAAAAAAAAAGAAAAATGGAATAAGAAAAGAAGAAAA
Organism: Probaryconus sp. ZL-2020; assembly: GCA_022817065.1. Classification (NCBI taxonomy): domain Eukaryota; kingdom Metazoa; phylum Arthropoda; class Insecta; order Hymenoptera; family Scelionidae; genus Probaryconus; species Probaryconus sp. ZL-2020. The sequence continues at coordinate 11,992 of JABFQA010000422.1, read as the reverse complement.
AATAAGCTAGCACAAGCGAGGGCAAATAAACAGTTATGATTCGTGAAAAATGTTGCTTTTTAAGAGGGCTTCCTTTTTCCTTGATGCACTGATGTATTTTGGCAACAGGGAATAAAAGTTGTTCTTTTTTTATTTTGAGTTTATGTTCACTTTACACGGTGTAATTTTTCATGCTTGTAAAGTTTTCTTTTTTTACGAGTTTATTCAGCGTATAAAAAAGGAATAAAAGCTTACACATAAAAGCATAACTGTTCACCGATCTTTAATCAATAAATAATCTATAAATTTCATTCGGAAAGAAATGAAAAGAAAACAATATTAAAGCACGAACAATTGCACTCCTAAGTGTTCCGTCAAGAATGCAGTGTCATTATTTGCTAAACAGTGAACTATGGGACAAAATGCCATTGATTCGTTCAGAATTGCTCATAGGAGGCATTGTTCCTAAACCCTTTTGTAGTGCTTATCTGCCCTGGAAAAATTTGCACACGCGAACATGCGCGCGGGACCGGCAAAGTCTCTGCTTCGTTTACAAAGCGATGATTCTATAGCCTCATTACCATTTGTGTTTCCTCTATTTTCAAAGTTCGTTGTCTAAATTTCATTCGCGCGTGACATTTAATTAAACTGTCCGGCGTTGATTGCGACGGTCCGTCATTACTTCTTCAATTTGAATTCCAACTTTTTAGTGCGCCGTTAAAAATCATCAACCCTTCCTCCTGCTCAATAACGTCCGAAGAATTTGAAGATCCATTTCACGATGATCACTTATCTGGATCATCATTTCAAACCCCACACATTACAAGTTAAACAATGACGTCTCCAGATATAAATACCCAACAACGTTAAAAGTTCAAAAGTTATCAGAAAGTTTAACGTCAACCGCGAAATATTAACAAAAAAAAAAAATATAAAAAAAAAAATAGGATTGCGTGTTCAAGTGAGTTCAAAAAGTTCAGGAACAATTTAGAAAGATATTTCTTATCTTCGTCAGCTTCTAAACAAAATATAAATTATGAGCTATCATTGAACTTTTTGAACTTTGGATAAAACCTTTCGAGTTTTATTCGACTATTTAAGTTTTGTTCATTTTGCCTGATAAAAATATGGATAAAAGAGCTATGGATTCTCGAATCGCACGCACGCCCCGGTGCGTGCACCTGGCGTTCGCCCTATCGAAGATTTAGCCGGCATAAATAACAACAACAAGAAACATGCACACGCACGTCCAGACATTCCCCTCGTGCACGCACGTAACGTTCGATCAAGTTCTATTCGCCGCGATAACTGCGGTGTACGTGTGCCGTGACGCAAGCGGCGTTTCTGCGGCGGCCTCTTCTTGCTATCTCCTCGTTTGCAGCTGCTCCTCCTGCGCCCGATGTTCCGTCCTTCTTTTTAATTCGTGCGAACCAATGCTCTCGCTCTTGTTCCGTTAGCTTTCAATCCCGTAAACGGCCGGTATCTCGCGTGTACACTCAAATGCTAACCTTCCTTTATCATCATTAAAGGGCCCTATTTCAGGTTTTGCAAATAATAAGATAATATGTTGCTGTTGTTGTTATTCACGCGCGAAACGAGTCTCGAAAAATTGGGCCTCTGACCTCTTTCGAATCGTCGGAACTGGTTTGCAAACCGTTTTTTTTTTCTCATAAGTTTAAAATCAGATATTAAGTTTTCTTTTCCTTTTTTTTTTTTTTTTTAATCGAAAGACTGTAAATTGTACTCTCAAACTTTCCCTAAGCCAATAATAAAGGAGCAAAAGAAGTTAATTTCGTATTCCATCGATCGACGCTGATTGAAACCTCCGTTTCAAAGACAAAATGCATCCTGCGACTTAATTGCGAATATAAATTTAGACGACAGGGCTGTTAACATCGATTTCGTTCAATTATTTTGCGACGAATTAAGTTTAATGTCAACCAATGTTACGCGTGAAAATAGAACAGGATGAATATGTATTTATTTTCAGGTAATATGAATTGTTCGCGATCGATGGCGCATCCGAAGCTCGTCTTCCTTTCAAGGTTGGCCGCGGACGCGCCGATTCAAGGACACTCGCACGCAAAGTGCAATCAGGCCCGTAAAGAATACGATCGTTATCGCGTCATTAAATGATTTTATATTCGCATAAAAGCAATCCTCGTAAAAGTGTTTACGCGTATTCCATGATTCGATATATAGATATTGAATTAAATGGACGGTAATTGGACGGCAAAAAAAACCCGGGGCCGCAGAAGAAGATATCGATCATCTTTAAAATGAACGAGTAATACAAATTTTTCGGCGCTTTTGGTAAAGTTCAATAATGTTGGAATTTAAATTTAACGCTTACAAAACTTGAAAAGTAGAAATTATTTAAAGCGGATGACAAATTGCGATGAAACACTAATAATCCCTCTGACGAATAAGTCCCATTGACGTAAATCAATTAATCTTGAATAGGCATAAATGAGCGCTACTTGAGCGGCGCGTATTTTGATTGATTAAACGCGTTCCGCAATTGCCTATACGTATCGGCTAATGTAACTGATTCAATTTTTAATTTGAGTTCGTCAACCTTACATTAGAAAGTTTAACTCAAAGCACGTTTCTTGAAATAAATATTTGCCTTCTAAATTAAAGAAAAAAAAAAAAAATAACTCCAACTGATCTCCAAGTATAAATTTCGCAAATAGACAGGCTCTAATACAACGGCCGTCATTGTAGGTGATTGATTTATATTTTCTCACATTCGCACATTATTTCAAAACATCGTAAAACGTTCTGGTGGCGAAGGAAGTGTGTGCTTGCGACGCGTAACGTCATCGCCAGGTATAATAACACGACCCTGACGCATCCAGTGGCAGACGCGTGTCTGTGTATCTCGAGCACATCTGACTGTTTCATCTATAGATTATTTCATTAACCCAGATCTCTGAAAAGCATGTATTTTGAACCACTAATTTACATGTAACACGCGTCCGCGCGATAAGTGTTTATAATGACCGCACGAGGCACACCATGTATTAGCGTTTATGTCATATTGATTGCCGGTATAAATGCTTGAAACTTCTTTTTATGTCTTTCTGCAAATGCAATTTTGTGAAGACAAAAAACAAACTGAAGATAATATTGTAATACTTAACGTCAGAGTTTTTTTTTTCCTACAGTATGTATACGCATATTTTGCTAAGAAAGAAAAACCAATAAGAGAGGTTCTACTGTAAAAATTAATTTTGCATCTTCTTAATCAAATTGTGATTGTTCCCTTTGATTCCGATCAATTCCAGATACTCTGTCGAGAATTATACGCATAGGTAGATGTTTCGGTATGCGTGTGTACAGTTGCCCTAATACAAGTCAAGTTAACGATCATCTAACTGGGTTACAGACAGGTCAAAGAAGCCCTAATGTTTTTATTTTAACGCCGAGGAATGTTTCTCTTTTCACGTTCGCAAAATACATGACATATTTACAAGTCAATTATATTTAACACACCAGTCCAGTAAATCATGCATAAATACAGTTGACGTGTGTTTTCAAACATGCTGCCTGTTTTTTTTTTTTTTTTTTCAAACCGAGAGAAATGTTTCTTTTCTTTTTCCAAGATAATTATTTCACTTTTAAAACTCTCTTTAGCTTAAAAGAACGATATTTTACAATGCGAGCAACATTTTCTTCCTCATTGATTAGGCACTTTTCAATTACTCTCGAGGTTCCTTATTTTATATTCTATTTGTAATAATAGTTTAAAGAAAGAGCTGTTTCTCTATTGTGGAATTTTTTGAACTCCCTTTGATGATTTTTTAATAACATAGAGAGAAGTTTGTATGACAAGCATTTCTTCAGGACCACGTGATGATAAATTCATTCTTTTCTAGGTGAGCTATAAAAACTCTTAATGACTTCATGAGTCGAACTAGTCTGGTCGCTAACAGGATTTTTTGTGAACTTGAACCTCCTTGCTCTTTGTGTTAACGAGACTAACAATAAGCTTGTCTTACAGTTGAAAGACATTGCTTTCCAACTGCTGACATAATAACGTTTATCAAAACAAGTTTATGATTTATTCCGTAATCCCTTTATGCCAAAAGGTACTCAAGACCATCGCTTCTAAATAATCCAAAAAAATAAAAGCCATAAAATATTTCTGGTAATCACATTTCAGTCGTTTAAAATTCAATGGTAATTTCAGTTCTAAATAAAAATTTATGAATTAATCGCGCGAATCAATGAATCCGTTGCCATTTTTGTAAAAAAAAACTATTTTGAGATGGGTCAACGACGACGAACGATGATGATGAAAAAACGCGTGCATAGACAATATAAATTCCAAGATGCTCGTTGGTAATCAAAGGCTCCCCTATTGAAAGCTCGGTGAGGATTATACACGCGCGTTTGTCGCGTGATTCCGGGCGACACAAATGGCACGCGAATTCCCCTGCGACTTGGTCGCTCTCTTGTCTCTTGTCTCTTGTCGAGGCGCGTCTTACTCCCACGTTATCCCGTAATTAAATGTCCGCCTTCTTTTCATTCTGCATCCTCCTCTATTGACGCATTCAATCGTCAACGTCTTAATGACTGGGATTATGAGTAGACAATGTAGACATGTTTTTTTTTTTTCTTTCTTTTTTTTTACTTTGGGGAAGAGAAAACCATTTTTCATGTATTTCAGATTTCATATCGTCATTTGAATATCAATTTGTTGTTAAACAGTTAATAAAATTTTTAGATCTGTGAAGTTAATTTCCATTCGGTAAACATTTTCTTTGGGGAGCTCATCTTTAAAACGTTTGAAGCGTAATGCAGAATTGTAAAATTTGATTAATTAACCTTCAGCAAAGCGTTTTTATGATTCAATTATGTAAGACACGTAATAATATTTTACTTCAGCTGTTTATAATTTTATAAATTACGACACTTAATTCTCAACACATGTAACGCGATACTCACAGATTAACCCTGAATTATTCGCTTGAATTCTGTCTTAAAGTGTTGGTCTCAAGTTTCACAAATAGAAGTGCTATAAATATTGATGAATAGCATTTCATCTTCCACGTACTTTATAATTTATTAAACAAAATCGATTATCGTGTGGTTTGTAAAATAAATTCTGGTGATGTTATGGAATTCTCTGACACCTATCTCGTACATTTTCGTGGTTGCTCTGATATTACACGTATATAACAATCTTTGTAATAATAGCCAATGCGTGTTCAAAGAAAGTGGGTTACGAGAGTTTCTAAGAAGTTTCTTGTTTAAATGATTTCGATTCTAGAATCTAATCCTATTCAAGAGTCGTTCCCTTTGAAATCAAAGTTTCAGATAAATCCTCTTTGGAATAATTACCGTGAAATACAAAAAAAAAAAATACTAATAATAAAATACAGAAAAACAATGATTAAAAAATATATACACTGAGAAAATGTTTTATGAAAAATTACTACACTTTATAGAAAAGTGAGGATACAATTTTTTGTAAACTATATTTATTATAAGTTCATAAAAAAAATTATGAGAAATCCAAATTTATAATAAATACACTTTGCAATACACTTTACTATAAAGTACAGCAATTTCTATTAAAACTTTTTTTACGTGTATATATTTATTACAACGAAGGAATGAATGAATGCTAAATGAAACCAAAAACTAATGAACATCGAATGAATTTCATTGTCGCATTGTGGACTCAGAAAGAGAGTGCTCGCACTGGTTATTCAATTAACGAGTGGAACCGGTGGATGCCGGTTTCCTCGATCGTCAACGATGCGACCACATAACGCTTAGAGCGAGTCAGTTTTCCTCCTAACACAATATGTTGACAGTACATTAACCACATCGCGTCGATGACCCAATTTACCGGGTATCGCACGTTTAGCTTTACTGGATGCTTTACAGTCACGCCTTACAAGTTAAATAACTTTTTATGGCATTATGGGGAGAAAAGAAAAAATAGAATGTGATGTAATTCGAGTGATTGCACCAAACCAAATTCATCTGACACGCATTCCTGTTAACATACGTTTCTAAAATCTCATCACGTAGAAAAGAAAATTCTTTATTAGTGACCAATTAATATTCAAAGCTGTTTTTCTTTTTCGTTTTCATAAACGACGAGAAAAACAATTTTTATTTATTCAATTGTTGATTATCTTTGATTATAATAATAAATAAGATTTTTTATTTTATTATTATTATTATTATTATTTTATTTTCTCAATGGATAGATTGTAATTCACTGTTCCAGTTTTAGCATTAAAATAAAGGAATTAGAATGATGAACGTATCAAAGTAGAATATCAAATGACAGTCAATCTTTCCAACTTCCTTTATGCTGTGGAACGATAAAATAATAAAATAAAACATTTTCCCTTTCGCACCTGAAACAGTATAAACAAAGAACAAAAATATTTGTAGAAAGGAAAAAAAAGGGTTTATAGCTCTGTTGAAATACACTGTAATAAGCGAATAGTAAAAGACCCATAAATATGCGATGAATTTCCGTCCAGTTCTCCCTTTTTGCACGTACATATTTATAATCATTATTATTTAGTTTTGAAATTTCATTTTAATGAATTAGGTCAGCAGACAAGTGAAAAAGAAATGGATAAGAAAATGAAATTATGATTATTTTAATTAGATCACAGAGGAATTTATGATCAGTGAATGTTTCATGAATTTAAATGGATTCCCACACGAATATAAGTATCCGTTTTTTAAAACGAGTTTGTATAGGAACAGTGACTTTATATTTATCAATGAATGCAATATTATGAATGAATCAATTTATTATGCTGACAAAAATGGGAATGAAAAAAAAAAAACAGTTGATATGTGCTGAAAAGAACTATTTATCCTCGTATGAATTAATTCATTTGCTAATTATCATGATTATTATAATATCCCTTCTAATCAGTATTAAAATAATTGGATTAAAACAATTATTTCTCTAACGTCAAAATATGTATGTTTTTTTGTTGTTTTTCAGAAAATTTGTTGAATCCTGAAGATGGATAAGCGTCGACGAAGAAGAGACTGGGAAATCGATTAATGGAAGAGCTTGAACTGCGGATCCTCCTTTTTTCCTGCAACGAAGACATTGTGCGCCCCTGAGGATTTGCGAGAATGACAAACCAGTCGGAGACAAAAGAAACACCTCGGAAGAAACTCATTAACACGAATTTAATATCACTGAAATGCCTGCTCTTCGTGTTCTTCGGAGGTGAGTGCACGGCCGTGAATAAACAGTTACGTTTCACTGATGATTAACGCACATCCTAATATGACAAGAACAACCTGTCTGCGTTTACGTAAGCTCGCAAAAGAAGTAGAGGAGAAAAAAACGAGGAATAAAAAATAACTTGAGACTCGTTCGGACTTTAAATTCCAATGTTTACAACTTGAGAACAAAATTAAAGCCATTCGAATAATGAAATAAAAGTAAAATGAAAATATTACAATTAAATCGTCTATTTCAGGATTGGCCAGCCTCTACCCCTTTCTCCCTCTCCACATGGAACTGATTGGCCTGACAAAAGAGGAGATCCAAATAGTATCGATGGTCGCGCCAGTGGTGGCCATCCTAGGCCCACTGGTGGCTTGCCCCATAGCCGATCGGTTAGCGGGTCGTCAGGAATCCAACGGCAAGTCCTCCACCGGCCGATACCTTCGGGTAATGATCGCCATAGCTTGTATCATGTCAGCGATCCTTTACGTGGCACTACTCTTCATTCCGCCAGTTAACAGAGTCAATTTAACCGACGATCGAAGACCGTCGGTGAAATTCTCCTGTGACCATAGAGGGGCGACCATCCACCAGGAGCGATGCCGCGAGTCGCCCCACTGTCACAGGTGGTTCAACGACGAGCACGTCGGCGAAGTTCTCTTGGAGAATTGCGCTTACGTTTGTAACCCAATGACATCCAAGAGGCGAGAAAAGATTCCCGAAGAGAATTCATTGGACGTCAAAGGATTGGATGTTCCTGAATTTGGAGACTCTCAAGGGAGCGGGGATATGGCGGTCAGACCGTTGGATGAGATTTCAGTTTTCGAGAAGATAAATGTAAGTAAGCATTTTAATGTACTACTACTGTGAATCTCTTGTTCGCGCGTGCTTGAAACATAACGTTATTTCGTGTAGTTTCAGGATCGAGCCGAATCGAAGAAATATCGTAGATACGTAATGGACAACGAGCCTCCGCATATGTGTTACAACAATGGTTCCCAGCACATTTGTTACGTTTATACACCGTTTACGGGAAGTCTGCCAATAAGAGGAACACTCAAACAGGCGATAAACCCCGACGAAAAAGACGAATGGTGTATTTACCCTGTAGTCGAACGTTTTAGTTGCCGCATACCGCAAAGCTTGCGAAACACAATGTTTGAATTTAACCAGACTTGTACCGTCGAGTGCGAACTCACCGATCCTTACACCGTTCAAGGTTTCTTTCTTATTCAATATTCTCATTTTAATATTCCTACAATTCTTGAGTCTTTAACGGCTGAGGTAAAATTAATAATTTAGAAATGATGCAAAAATATCCGAGCTTATAGGGTTAAACATTAAAAAGGTAGCGAACATAATACTTAAAGGACACTACCAGACATTAGTAAAACCGAAATGAACAATCACCTTTTTATTTCAGGAAGCGTCTTAGCTGAAAGTCAGTGTCAACAAGTGATGGGTGATCCAGTCCTTACATTCTATTCATACTTAACAATACGTTCAGTAGCAGATGCATTTCCCACAGCAGCCATAGCATTGGTCGATGCTGCAATAGTCCTCGCAACTCGTGAAACCTCTTGCGGTCGCGGGGACGTAGGACGTCAGTTGTCCTTTGGCTCTTTGGGCTATGCGGCTTTTGGTTCTTTAAGCGGATACTTAATTACCATTTTGCCCAAGAGTCCTATGTACTACGTTCCTTTCGGGCTGTTTGCTGTACTGTTTTTAATATCAGCTTGCATAGCCCTCGGAGCGAACGGCATGCCTTTGAGTCCGGAATGGTGGTGGCACACGAGAAGCGGATTATTGGCACTGCCAATGAGCTCCGTAAAAAGATACGGTAGCGAAATCGCGGCCCTCATGTTGGTGTTCGTTGTCCTCGGTATCTTTTGGAGCGCGATGAACACTTACCTTCCACTGTCAGTATAAACTTTTTCATGATCATTGCCATTGAAATGATTGAGTCTTTAGTTAATGATTAATTATATTTTCAGGCACTTGAAAGACATGTACGACAACGAGCTTTTAATTGGTGTCGCTATGACTGCTGGTGCTGTGCCAGCTTTTTTCTTTTTATGGAAATCCGAACATCTGGTCGATTATTGTGGTCATAGCAATCTTCTTATTTTAGCTTTTACTGTCTACATCGTGAGGTAATCTAATTTTATAATTCAGAGATCACAAACATTCATAAAAGAAAATTCTTTAAAAAATGATCCTCGAAGAAGATTTATGAATAACATTTCTAAGGATTTTTCTGTAAAGATCACTGATAAAGATTGTAATTAAATTGGTAATTCTTTTTTTTTTTTTTTTTTTGCAGATTCGTAGCTATGAGTGTTTTGCCAGATCCGTGGTGGGCCTTGTTTTCTGAAAACTTGCAATTATTCACCTTAGGAATAATGTGGGTTACTGCCATACTTTATATGAGGCACTTGGTTCCGCGCCACATGTCAATTACAGCGCAAGCGTTGCCAGTGATTGCTCATTTCTGCATAGGTACTTTCTGCTTCATTAAACTATCCTGAATTAATTAATCATCTTTCATAAAATTTCACATTCAATTTTACAATGTCATTATCTTTTTATACGTGATTAAAGTGAAATTAGATGGAGAGTTAGTTAAATTTCATCTTATTTTTAATGGTTCGATTATTTCATATAGTAAATGAAATTCTTTTAATAACAGGTCGTTGCATCGGTGCGGTGGTTGGTGCTTACGTTACCCTCGGCGATGGCGAAGGTGTATATTCGACAAGTTTCATGTACAGTTGCATGGCAGCTGCAGCCGCAGTGGTAGCAATTTTATATTTCATTCTGTATCATGGTTTACTGAAACCAAGGTGTCACGCTCAAACAATACAAGGGCCCAGACAACCACCAACTATCGTACAAGGTATACGTTTAGAAAAACGAAATGTTTGCAACTTTGCAAATAACACTTGATAAAACAAACTTTGGTTTGAAATATAATTACAATTTCTATTCTTTTTCAGCAATTAACGGCAACGGCAGTTACACTCCTTTACGTGTTTATCATAATGGAAAGGGCAGAAAAGGACAATTCAGATACTGAATACCATCGTGAAGAAAAAAGACACACATGCCTTCGCTAGCTTTAACGTTGCCGCAACTTGCGATATTTTATAAATAACAACGAACAAACGTCGAAATGCTGAAAGTGACAAAAAAGAAAAGATGAAATGATATCGCATTAAACGTTGCTGCTTCGCAAAACAATTCGTTGTATTTTACACTGATAAAAAGTTTATTGTGATCAACTATTTGTCGTTAAAAATCCACGTAAAAGCAAAAAAAAAAAAAAAAAAATTTTGCACTTTGATGTGTTCGCTTTATTTTACGTGGATTAAACATCAATCATCCATTCGTGGATTTTACTTCGAATTTCCTTATTGGAACTTTACATTTACCGACAAAGTAAATTTTTGTAAATTTTGTCTCAAATATGCAGAGTTATGCTATGTCCTGTGAACTTAAAGAATCCGAATTGAGTTTTATAATAGTCACATTAAATTAAAATTTTTACACTTCAATTTTATGTCGGTGATGTAAATATGTTGTTAAAGTTATTCTTTGAATAATGCATAAGACTTTTTTTTTAAGATTTTTTTTTTATGTAACACTATTTTATTATTGCTATTTAATGAGCTGTGCTATATTTTTTTATTAATATTTTTTTTACACTAAATACCCCTGGAAATGTGTTCATTTTGAAATACATAATGTACAAATTTAAAAAATTGAAATTTCATGAATTTGATAAATATACATTTTTGAAATTGAGTTAAAATATTTACATTAACTTATGTTCATGTTCATGTTAAACTGAATGCTTTTTTCATGTTTTATTTATTGTAAAATTTTTATTTTCTGATAATTGCTTGCCTGAAAAACGATTCTCAATAATATTTATACAATACAAAAGAATAAAAGACAAATGTTTATTTATTATGAGATTATTGATAAGAGCGAGGTGGAAACACGATAAACCATGAAAAATTTGTGAGATGTATAACAAGCTGTTAAAAACTGTGGTCAATTTATTGATATTAAGTATATAAATAAACTTACGTACAAAAAATAATTCAACTGTGTAATTAATTGATTAAAACATACAAAATGTAACATGAGGTTTTTGAAGCAAAACAAACTTTTCAATTATGCATTTCATTTTATTTTTGTTTTATACATGCTTAATTTTTTAAATTTATTTTGTAAGACAATAATGAAATGAAATCAATCTTATATAACATAAAATTAAACATCCTATTTATTATTTAACCAGATTGAAGATGAACACAATCAATTTTGTTTCGCTTGGACTTTTTTCTTTTATAGGGTGAAAATTATACTATCTCTGTGTACAATACTAAAAATTTACTTACAATTACAAAAACTGTGTCTTTATTTGCAAAATTTTTTAAATGATATTCAGACTTTATTAAATTATGAAAGATTATAAATTATTTACATGACATGAAATGAAACTTCTATCTTTTATTATTTTTAGTAGAATTTACAATAAAATAATTACAGCAAGTCATCAAATCAAATATTATTAATAGTGACAACTTTTTCTTCAAAAAACTATAAAAAAACATAATCTCTTCCATAATAAGAATTTTTTACACTTAAAAAGTTAATGTTCTTTTAGATTTGTAACATTAAATTATATTCTATGATTTTTGCGCCACTTTTTTCTTTTTTTTTTCATTATTGAATTATCAATTTTTCTAAAGTGTAGTTTAATACAATAATTTGTAA
>JABFQA010000421.1:0-20319 GCA_022817065.1 Probaryconus sp. ZL-2020 | reverse complement strand
ATGCAGTGAATAGAAATAATTAAGTTTCAATGTTCTTTAATTCCTACAAAATATTTACCTTTGATTGACTTATCAAACTGATTTGATTTCTAGAACTATTTCAGAATAATTAATATAATACGATACGTTTGAAATTCAAATTATTTTCTACCAATCCATAAATATAAACAAATATATATATATACATTTTATTAATTCTTTAAAAAATAGTAAATGAATTTTACATCGAAAACATTTTTTGCAGCAGCAGAAAACCTTTTTATTGTGTACCAATTACGTGAAATAAAAAGCCAATAAACTAGTCGACAAAACTCTCTCTCTCTCTTTGTGTGTCTTATCTTCACGTGTAAACTATCAAAATAGACTAAATCCTTTGTGCCTATTATTCTATGACCAAATTTTGCTAGAAGTAATTTTATAATTAAAACGAATAAATTAGTCGTTATTATCAAACGAATATTAATTTATATTTATACGTTAATTACAAAAATTGTTATCGCATAAAAAAACAATTGTTATTGAATAATTTTCGTTGTTTCTGATAACTGATTTATGTAGGTGAAGAGGAACGACATTCTGCCCTAGAACTCAACGTGCATGGGCCGACTGTTCGCGGTTGGCAGAGTGCGAAAAAATGCTCTTATCCTCAAGAACTCATTCTACGACTTCAGGAACCAACAAAGCTTACCAGAATACAAGTACTTGCTCATCAGTATTTAATTCGTTAGTATCTATAAAATTTCATTATTATTTAAAATAAAATAAAAAATTACTCGTATCTTCAAACCAAATGATCTGAATTCATTTATTTAGCGGAAAAATTAGAAATCTGGAGGTCCTTAGAGGAAAACGCCACAATTTCGTCGGATTTCGACTACTTAGGGTACATTACTCTTTCTGACAATGCCAGAACAATGTACAAGAGCAGAGAACTCAAAAGTGTACCACTTCCAGTAACGGAGGCTTCGTCACTCAAACTCAAACTCCACAAACCGCACAGTAACACGCACAATATTCACGAGCAGGTCGGAATTATTATCATAATGTCAATCGGTTACAGTTAAAATTGCATTTATCTTGTGTAAAATCAAAATTGCAAATATTGGATTATTGATCAAACATTACTGAAACGTTTTCCAAAGTTTTACGATCTTGATCTCAAATTGATCTCATAAATTATTCCAAAATGAATGATTAGAATCTATTTCGCTTCCAAAATTGATTGTAGAATGAATGCAAAAACATTTGTTCGCAAACTTTTAACATTCTTTTGCAAGCGTGAAACTTTAATTTGTAATCATTTTGTGGCAAACAGGTTGGTCTCATCGCTGTAAACATTATCGGTGAACCTTACGGTCAGAACCATGTAGGTCAAGGAAACGGTCCATACAATCCTAATTATACCTCTCCCTATGATGATTTAGCATTCGAGATGTACGTCGATCCTGAAGTTGCAAAAATAATTCGGCAAATGGAAGTTAAGAAGTTACAAGCAGTCGAAGGTAAACGTAATTTTATTTTAATACCAACGTACTTTAGTCATCAGATCAATGATTTTTGTTCTTTTGAAGAGAAATGATTTTTGTTCTTTTGAAACAGAAGAGCGATTCGAATACGCGTCAAAATTGAAGGTAGCCATGGAAAATTTGCGAAAGGCCGGCGAACGTTTAGGAAAATACGAATTGGAAAAGAAATACGCAATTGCTTTGGAGGATTACGACAAAGCTAAAGCCAAAAAAGCTCAAGCGCAACAATACCGTCAGCAAGTTTACCAGAGTTTAGAAGTAGAAGATCTGTTGGAACTAAATGGGGTGAGTTGGAACAATGCAGGTGTGCAAATTGATGATCGATAATTTGTTCGAAACTAATGAAAGTGACGACGAAGCATCACGAAATCGTTTTAATAAATTATAGTTTGCACGATTGTGCCAGTTTCATTTCACATTGGAAATCAATTGACACAGTTCTTATAAAATTAGGTTCTGTAATGGAAAATGAGCTGATAAAATTTTGGTCTCTTGGCAGATCTTTTAAAACTCAGTACGATGTACATGAATAATTTTATTGATGTTAAAACAGCCATTGGAGAAGAACAATAAATCAACAGTTGATGGTAAGGAGCCAGCGTCTGTGGATGTTAGTGGGTCAGCAACAGCGATTGTTGCAGAAGATATAACGTCACCGCCAAGATTGGTGGTGCCACCAAGTCGTGAGGGTGCATTGTCGCCAACGGGTCCTGCAGTCCATCAACCTGTTTCACCCTTACATCAGAAAACGCATAGTCCAGGTACATTCTGCAAATGGTTTCAGATAAATCATTCATAGGGGCTTTGTCGTTGAAATTTAATTTTTTCTTTTTTTTTTTTTTTTGTAAACGTAGAATTCCTTCTTCTAAATCATTCATTATCATTTTAGAAGTAACTGATAGCCCTCCCAATGGTGTTGTAGAAAGACATGGGAACTGTAACAAAGGATCGTTAAGGAGGAAAACAAAATCGGCAGGACCGGCTCTTAGATCTAGTTATGAAGCTTATGAAGAAAGGACAATTCCAGCTTTAAGACAGTAAGTTTAAAAAAATCATTTTAAACATATTCTGCATAAAAATTGTAACATTTGTTAACGTAAGGAATCTCTTTAAGCTCTCACACAAATGAATTCACGAGAGAATGTCACAACGATGCTGTGGATAATAAAGTCCCTTCAAGACTGAATGAGCGAGAGAAGAAACAAGCTGCTTTGCCTATCACTGTCTTTGGAATGGAAATGGTAAGGATTGATCCATTCTTGATCAATGATTTCTATCATTGGCGTATCGACATTTTTAAATGGCGAACAATTTTCTAGGTGGAAAAGTTTTATTCTAAACAGTTCACTGATAAAGAAGAGGGTTTAATGATGCTGAAAGAAGAGCTACGAAAATTCGATCCTCAGACAACCAAACACTCTGCGAACAAAATTGCAAGAGCAGCTATTTTGCTATTACATCGCGCGTTGAGGGATAAAGTATTCAGTGTCTACAGTTTAGCTGCACAACTCATAAGGATATTTTTTGCAGAGTTTGCTGCTAACAGGTATTCAATTTACAACATTATTCAGTATATCAAAATCAATCAAACATCGTTATTACTTTAATTAAAAATTAGATCAAATAGCTTTAAAAGAATCATTTATTTTAGAATCATCATTAGAAGCAAATTTAGAATTAGTTAGTTAGATAATTTTAGAAGGGGAAAATACAAAAAAAAAAAAAAAAGTCTGTAATAAAACTTTTTGATTAACTATTTGATAATTATTAAAATTCAAAAGGGTATCTTCAACCGAAATAACTCGCAGCGTAGAAAGGTTGCTGCCTGAACTGTTAACGAAGTCTGGTGATACGACCCCGAGGATACACAACATGGCAGTGCATACAATCCTAAGCATGGCAGACTGCCAATGCGTAAGAGATTTGCACATCATTCCGGTGCATCTGACCAGACCGGTCAGCAGTAGTACGCACCAAAGACTAGCTCTTAGTAGATTAGAAATGGTCGAGCAGTTGATTCTCAATCATGGGATTTCGACAGACAAACAAAGGTGAAACAAACGTGGGCTACAAATGATGCACGATTTATCTCATTGTCCAGGGTTGCTAATGATCATAATCTAACTGAGAACTAAGAAACAAATTTTGTAATTATTTAAAACGATCGGTTACCATTGTAAATCTAAATCTGTGTCGATGAGCGCAACCCTGCCATTGTCCAAGCACTCGCACAATTTTTGAGGAAGATTAGACGTCTGCTACTATTTTTATGAGCTTTTTTGTTCATTTTTTTTGTAGAGAATATTAATTATACGCGTAGAAATTAGAGATTCATTAGAAAATCATTAGCTGCTCATAAAATTTTTTCTGCAGAGGTCTTTCCTCAAATTGCCAGTGGAACAGTTGAATATTCGTGTACTCTGAATAGACATTGCGATTGTTGCAGCGGATTAACCTGCAGGACGTTGTCGGAATTGGGTTCCTCTGGTTTGCATCATCCAGCGGAAGCTGTTAGGAAGGTTTCTGAAAGGATATTAGTTTTAGTATATAAAGTCAATCCTAGGCTAGTGAGAAAACAGCTACCACCAGACGACGACATCACCAGGAGGAATTTACTATATCGACAACTATTCCATGAATTTGATCTTATAGATTTTCAGGTGACTTTTTATTAAATTCCCTGAACTTTTTGGAAAATACAATTCTTTGGGAAGATAATTTTGATGTATTGCATTTCAGAGGAAAACAGAATTGGATTCCTCGACGCATAAAGCTACGACAACTCAGACTCGTACAAAATTGGTGGATAATGACGTTGTTAATTTGACGAAGTCACCACCCAGGTCAAGTCCACCAGTGAGCACTGGTAGTTCAACCAGCGTAACATCACCTTCGGAAAACAATATAAATCAGAAAAACGACAAGTTAGTTTGACTTCCATATTATTTCTTAATATTATATTATTCTGGTATTTTTCAAATGAATGGTTTCATTCTGGTTGATGTAAAAAGTTGTGTTCTTTGAATTGCAGAATGTGTATTTTCTGCTTATCGAAGGGACAGGCTTATTCTGAAGAAGAATTGAATATACATTATTGGAAAACTTGTCCAATGCTTACAAGGTGTGATGCTTGTAAGCAGGTCGTTGAAATTTCTTACTTAAATTTACATTTATTGAGTAAGTTTTTTTTGAGTGTAATGCAAGTCATATTAGAAATACGCTCGTTTAAACCAAAATATCTTGAGAAATAATTTCTTCTTTTCAGATGAATGTGATTTTAGGAGTAATTACATGAAATGTGATTCTTGTAAGCATGCCATCCATGAAAAATTATTTGAAAATCACAGAAAGGATGAAAAATGCACAAGTAATTTATAAAAATTTCAATCTTAAGTCAAGCATTTTCTATATATAAAATAATTTTAAATTTATATTTTTTTCAGAAGCTGTTGAAGGATACGAAAGATGTCCTTTATGCCATTCCTTAATCAGTAAAAATCAATGGAGAGAACATTTAATGGGAGATCATCCATGCCCGAATAATCCTCGTAATAAAATTACGAAATCGTGTATGTTTTTTAAAAATTAATATTATATAAATTAAAAATGTTTAAATCTTTAAAATTTTCTAATTAAAATAAGATGGAAATAATAATTTGCACATTTTTTTAGGCACTAAATCTGCATCAAATTCCCAAAATCTTGGTGACAAGCTGACATCGCCAACAAGTCGAGATTATTAGCATTAATAGTCGTCGGGCAACGAGGGATTGCAAAGAGTTTATACAAATGTTTTGATATTTCCTTTATTTTATAGATTTTATTATTATGCATTTGTTACGTTATCAATCTAGCACTTTTGTATATTTATAATTGTGTTTAAACATTTTATAGGAAAACCCGTCCTTTTAACTAGAAGCCATTAGGAAATTGTGATTATTATCACAAGCAAGATATCAGTGTTTGAGTATTTTCTCAAAATATCATTTAGTTAGGTTTAAAAATTGTTAATCTATTCTGCTGTTGTTAAATGGCGTGATTTTTAGAGATTCAAAAATTCCTCATGGTCCGGCCAGGTTTTTATCTCGATAAAAATGAAAAATACATTTTTCTCTAAGTCAAAAGAGAAGTGATTAAAATGTGAAAAATTTTTTTGTAAGTGTCAATCAACGAATATAGTGCAAGTTTAAAGATATTCTAAGTTCTCATTTACACTTTCACTTGGTTTATTTGATTTGAAACACTAGTACAAATTTGTGGCAATTTTTATAGTTAATAATTTTTCGGTTCGTAAGAAATTTGCTCATACGAAACGTATACGTCCTTGAGATATTCTTCGCATTTTGGTCACTTCCAATTTTTTAAACAAAAATCTATAATGGTAAATTTCGCTCAAACGTTATAAAATTATATTATGTAATTTGCTGATACGAAATTTAATAGAAAATGGAAAAAATGAAACGGCAGATTTTTCGCTGACATTGTGTGTGCTTTTTCTAACTTAAACTTCCTTTCACTGTTACATCTTTTTTTCCTGTGACACATTATTTCTCGTTTTATTTAATTTAAATTAAATTTTATTCACTGATGTCTATTTATGTATACAAATACATATTTTTGTGTAAAATATTAATTGTTATATTAGTAGATTTAATTACAATAAGATTATTGTAATTACCATCAGTTTGCAGTTACATCATTCATGTCCATTGGCTCCTCCACTTCGTCTTCGATTTTTAAGCCAACGTTGTTTTCATCAGTCTTTTCCATTTCGTTCATGCTTTCTTCATTTTCTGTCTTCTGAGCTAATGCATCGCGATTTTCTTTGAATTTGTTCTTTTCTGCATTAAAAACAAGAATTTCAAAATTATATTATTTTATTTTTTATAAATCAGTTAATAAATAATTTTAATAATAAAATATTTTCTTACCAAATTTAGAACAATCCCCACCAAGAAGCCTTAAATAATGAATAGCTTCATGCAAAGGTACATAAGCTCTAAGAGACATTGTTCCTCTCCATCCAACGAGTTCCAATTTTAAAGGATAAGGACTGTCGGTATTTTCTTCCTTATAAATTAAAATACAACTTCCAGTGGCTGAAAAATTCCATATATTATAAAAAAAAATGCTGAAATTTTATTAAAAATTAAAATATTTCAATTAAGTGTTCAAACATTTATCGTTACCTAAGTTTTTAACCCTCTCTTGCGTTGTTGGATCAAGTTTAATAATTTCAGGAGGAGCATGAGGATTATTGTTTTCTAAAAGAGTAATAAGGTCGTTCTTGGAAATTTCTAATTTGCGAGTGTCACCCACGTAGCTGAAGATACTCCTAATACCTTCTTGAGCCAGCCTGAATGCGCACGTCATATTTTTATTGTCACATCGTACAAACGTTTTTACACCAGTGTTAATCATTTTAACTCTGTCAGCATTCGATATAACTATATCTCTAATGGCAGCTGAAGTGAAATAAATGTTCTTCTTCTTTCCTTCATGACATCGCACCAAAAGACATTTGGGATCCAAATTTGTAGATATTTCATAAAAGTTTCTGAAAAGATATTAATTATAATTAAGAAGAATACAAACAATTTTTTTTTTTTTTTTAATAATACGTAAAAAATATTTACTTGATTGATGACCAAACATCTTCAGTATCATCCTTAAAGAATACAAAGGGGTCTTCGCGGAAGCCAAAAAGTTTCCTTCTTTTTCTCTGAGGTCCCCAAGGCCTTTTATCATCTTCTAATAACCTTTTATTTTCTTCGTTAATCTTCTCAGAATTTAGTTCTTCGTTTGGTTCTTTGTCAGCTGATTCAGTTTCAATGTCTTCAGATTTTTTTTTAGGAATGGCTTCAGTTTCCCATGGAAGAGATTTTACTTTCTCTAAAACTGCAACGAAGAATCCTCCGGTATCTTGATGGTGAGGTAATATCCTCATGCATCTTTCCAAGTGGAATTTATCAGCATCCTCTGGTCGAGGAGGAAACATTTTAGGTCGAATTTGAGTTTGCCATTGACTAGGAACGTCTTCCCACGAGTCGTAATATTCCAAGTTTTTGGAAGCTAGTTTCCAACTGGATACACCAGGATTGCATTTTAGTCCTTGAACAAGATTCCTACAATCTATGATTCGAACTGAATCTTCAGTTTCACATAAAATCCTATGCAAAACCGCTTCATTTTCTAATGGATTTAAAGAACACGTGGAATAGACCATCCTTCCTCCAACGGATAATAATTCTAATCCTCTTTTGGCTATCCTGTATTGAATACTGAAAAATACAAATTATTAATATATATTTTTTTACCATTAAAATGTGTTTTATTTTATCATTAATTCATTACCCATGAAGGTTATTGCCATTTGCAGGACTCCATTTACACCAAATATCAGGATTTTTCCTCATGGTTCCATCACCGCTGCATGGAACGTCTGCTAATATTCTGTCAAATCTTAAAACATCTTTAGTACCATCTTCTGCAGTTGTTAAAAAGTTCGGCATCACAGAGGAATCGTGATTTGTGATTAAAATATTAGGACTGTTTAATCTTTTGGCCTGGTGAACCAACATATAACACCTGTTGTTATCTAAGTCATTGGCAATAACAAATCCTTCTGAAAAAAAAAAAATAAGAAACCAATCATAAATTTCAGTTATTCGTTAAATATACATAAATTTGTAATCAATTTCTTTTCAGTTTTACCTGGAGGAATATCGCCTTCTTCTGCATGAATCATTTCAATCAATTGAGCTGTTTTTGATCCAGGTGCAGCACACATATCAAGAACCTGATAGAAAATTCAAAATATTATATGACAATTTATTATACATCTAAATCAAAATTTATCTAAATAAAAAATTCTTGAATTATACCTTGTGCCATGGCTTTACATCCAAAACAAGTGGAGGAACCATGCTAACAACTTCTTGCCGACTAATGCTACCACATCCAGTTTCAGCAATTAAAAAATTGTGAAGCTTAAAATAAGCTTCAGACCTCCTAATGTCCTTCCTGGTCAATTGTAATTGCCAAGCCATCTCTTCTGGATAAAATGGAAGGCAATGGGGCTTCATTTTTTCTTCTTCTTGAGCTTCCTTGTTATCATCCAACTTATTATTTAAAATCTCTTTGAAGAAATCACCTTTGATGATTTCTAATAAGGCTTTAGCCTCACTTTTTGACCCAGTTATTCTGAAAGCCACTGGTAGATTCTCTTGCATTTTTGATATAAATGCTTCCCATTCTCCTTCTGGTACTATTTTTTGTTCTTTGTAATAATTTACAAATTCCTTGTTTTCTCGAATAATATCTTCGTACCATCTTTGTGGCTGTTTCTCCGAATCATCTTTATTCTATAAAAAAAAAATATGAAATGAACAAATGTATTATTAATTATAAATTATTCGACGTAACGTTAAAATTATGAACGAATATTTAAATTAATAATCTAAAAAAAGTAGGTAACAATTGTTGTCAAGTAAACACAACCTCGAAATCACTTAGAAAGAAAATATTTGATGAAATAGAAATTACCTTTTGTTTTTCACGTCTTTTTTCTGCAAAATTTTTCTTTGGCTTGTGTTTGCGATTCCTGCCCATTTTTATTAACTTCAATAAATAACCTTATTTATTTATTAATTCACACGTGTTTCTAAAAAAAAGTGCCAACAAGTGTTCGATTGACAATCACGCAAATGACACAGGTGGAGCTACGATCGTTTATGTTGACGTTGTATTGGAACAGTTGTACGTTGTATTTTGGTGCAGTTAGAATTGTAAGTTTTCGTAAAAAAAAAAAAAAAAATTATAATTAAAAATGACAGAACAAAAAGAGGTTGAATTATCAAAGGTACCAGAAAATCTGGATGAACTAATTCAGTGTCAAAAGGAGTTAAAAGAAGAGGAAGAAATGTTATCATCTATGATTGCGAAAATTGATAAACAAATTCATGCTCTTCAGGTTTGTATGTACTTTTTGTACAAAAAATTAGGTGGTATTTTTTCTAAGATAATTTGAATTATTTACCATAGGTTGAACGACTGCATTTGTTAAATACAATTTACGAGAATAAATCAGAAACAGATGATGCAAATATTGCAGAAGAAACAGAAGTCAAACCAGACATTAAAAGTCAATTAAAGATAGAAAATAATGATCAGCCAGATTTGAACATTGATTTAAATTTGAATATAGCCTCAGTTTATCAATACTGTGATGAGGAAGAGGAAGATGATGATGACGATGAGGAGAATGAGGAGGACTACATCATGTAACACACAAAGATTTCAATATCAAGAATAAAGTTTATATATTTTTATATGACTAATGTGATATTAAAAAGATAATAACGTAATAAAGACAACTGTAAATTACAAATAGAAACCTTATTATTTTTCATTTCAACTTATACCTAGATACATAATTTCACAATAACATACATTATTAATTTTCTTCGATCGACAACGAGGAAACAACGATGTAACGTCAATTAATTATACAGCCAATTCGTTAGCGATGTTCAAAATGTTTTCCTATATATTTCAAGCTTTATTAAGATGGATAATTTTGTTGATTGGGATTAAGTTGCGATGGATCTTCGGTCATCATTGGAGGTGGTCTGAAATGTTCAGCTGAAAGTCTTGTAAACAGGATACCAATTCCTTCTATCAAAGCCAATAGTACTCCTCCAACTATGGCACTGCCAGCCATAGCTGGTAAGCCATTTCTAGCAGATAAAATACCACCGGTGACTGCTCCGCTCATTATCGAGTTCCAGGGGTCTTCCTTTTTTCTAATTTGTATCAATGTACAGTCTATGGTGGAAAATACACCACCCCAGACTGCAAAACTACCTGCAATAATTGGTGCTCTTGTTTTGATTGCATTAAGACTTCCTAAGAATCGTCTGTTCAATCCACTTGGTGCGTTTCTGAATCCTTTGATACTTTGGAAAATTCCTCCACCAACAGCACCCATTGAGAATGCTCCACCGCAGTCGTCCACAATACGCCATGGGCATGGTTCTCGAGAATATTCTTCCATTTTCTAAATTGTTATAAAAAATATTAATGTTTATTTGTACAAGATTTCAGGAAAAAAAAAAGAAAAAACAAACAATACAATTTCTTTAAAATCTATTCAATTATAATAATGATTACTTAACATAAAATCATAAACGCAATAAAACGTCTGTTTAAAAATAAAAGTTACATGTAATCAAGCATTATTATACGTTCAAATAAATATAATTAGACAGTCAAGATTATGAAATTCATGTATAATTTAAATTGTTCACAATTTGTACTTTTGACAATCGTTTTGAATACATCGAATTAAAAATGTATAATTTCATAAAATGGTACTGTCATTCTTTGTCTTTAAACATTTATTTATTTTTATTAATAATATGAATCTCAGTAACAAATAATGAGGTTAGGAGAGCAAATTATCTTTGTCACAATTGTACAAATGAATAATAATTAGTACAGAGACATTGTAACAATGAGAATTAATAACTCTTTTAGAACATTTGATTATTTTTTCATAACAATCAATAAATACTCACGAAAATTAAAAATCAAAAACTCCTATTATTTCCTCGTTGCAAGTGTGTAATACTTCTACGGAATGCACTAGATAACCAATCATATTGGAATTATTATCAAAATCAATAAAGTGACAATATGTTATCACGGAAACATTATCCTTCCATCAAATAAATATTTGTTGAAATTAAATTGAACATTTAAAAAATTGATGATGTCAAAATATAAATTTTGTAAATGTAATTATAAACGTTGGAAGTTATTTTGATTGAAGTGCGCTATAATTTCTGTCAATGGCGCCAATATTTGAATTTTTTAACAACATCTGTTAAATGCTCTTTATGAATAATAATTTAATTAATTGAGGAATGTCAAATGGGATATAAATTGTAAGTTTAAATATATAAAAAGAGAAACACAAGTGTTATTTATGTAATCGTTTGGAATAATAGATTTTCGGTGTGTGATGTGGTTATTCCATAATCTCATCAATGATCTAAAAATAAAATAGTGGAATGTCCAAAAATAAATGATCTTCACTTCTAAGTTTCCTGTTTCAGAGAGTAGACGTGAGTTTTACATACGCTTAGAAAATTTTATTTACGTATTTATCCTAATCTAAAAAGAAATATTTCATTTGTTTTATCTCGTTACAGAAAAGAATAATATATTTTGTACATTTTTATTATTTATTATACTTGACAAAATGTCAGATAACGTTGAAAATGTCCAATGTTCTGAAGAATCTGTTGTAAAATGTGAGAAAGTGGAAGTTGAGCCAATGAAGACAAATAAGGAAAAGATGGAAAATGGAAGTGAACAAATTACTGAAAGTGAACAACATCCAAATGATCTTCCGTTAATAAACTGTAGTATACGTGCTAAGGTAAAAGATTGTGTAAACTAAATTTCTGAGATCAAAGAAGAAATCAGTTTCATTTACTCGTATAAAAATCTAACTTTATGCAATAAATTATAAAATATTTTTCAGAGTGATAGTATTGAGGTAAAAAGTCCAATGAATGAACATCAAACTAAAATTCTGGAACTTGAAGACGAAGTGAAGGTAAAAAAAAAATATTTCACAGTAACTTAAAATTAATTATTTCCAATTAATTGAAAATCTAAAAACATTTCATTTTCAGAAAGTAACGAATGAACGTGACATTTATTGCAAAAAAGTGCAAGATATAGAACAAAAATTGAATGACTTACAAGCAAAATATAATGATGTTTTAAATAGCGGTGAAAAAGATTTGAGTTATCATATTGAAATGGAAGATTTAAAAAATCAACTACGCCATTCACAGGGACAATTGGAAGATCGACAGCGTAAAATTGTCAATCAAGAAAATCAAATAAATGCTTTGAATAAACAAGTTTCATCGTTGAAAGAAGTTATACAAATTACAAAAGATCTTTTGAATATAAGAAACATGGAAGTCAAACATCTTCAAGTAATAATTCTTTATTTTAGATGAAATTTTTCAAATTAAAAATTAAATTATGAAATTATACATTTAAAAATTACTCTTTCAGGAAAACATTGAAACAATGGAAGCAGCGATATCAACTGAAAGAGAAAGACATAATTTATTATTATCAAAAATGGATTCAGCAGTTCGACTCAATGAAAGTCTTAAAGTAGAGTATGAAACTCAGTTAAGACTTTTCCAAGATCTTCGAAGTCAGTATGAAAAGAAAGTTGCACTTTTAACTGAACAAAACAAGGCTAAGAATGTTGCTGCTGAATCAGTGAAATCAGAATGATTCTACTTTTTTATTAAATTTATATTTTTCCTTTATTATTATTAATATTATTATATTAAGAAATTTCTTTATTTTAAAATGACGATTAAAAATTTCAGAAATTTATTAATATTGTTTTATTAATGTTATTATACAAAAATATATAATGTACAACAGAATCAAAAAAAAAAAAAAATAATAAAATTCACAGAAATTCTGCTAGCAAAGCTTTCTTTTTGTTTTCCTTTCCCACAGTTTCCAACCACTCTTTCTTATTCCTGGTATAGAGGTTCACTTTTAATTTCGTATAAATTAATTTTCCAGCTTTTGTGCCACGCAATCCCTCTCCTGCTGCGGCTAACTCAGACATAATGATATTTTTCTGA
This sequence comes from Probaryconus sp. ZL-2020, assembly GCA_022817065.1. Lineage (NCBI taxonomy): Eukaryota > Metazoa > Arthropoda > Insecta > Hymenoptera > Scelionidae > Probaryconus > Probaryconus sp. ZL-2020. Next base: position 7,100 of record JABFQA010000421.1, on the reverse strand, counting down.
ATGTCTTGAGATTTTTCCCAAACTTTATCTAGACATCTGAAAATAGAAATATAAAAAATGAAAAATTTACACTTGATCCAATATTAAATACATAAGAGACTTTTCTAAAAATAAATTTACCTGGATCCATGAATACAATTAGCTAAATCAACCCAAAATCCTTTTAATTTTCTCATTAATTTTTCTCTACTTTTTTCTCCAACAAAAGTACTATCCATATAAGCATCTAAAATTCTACTTCCTTTTGGATCTCCCAACATAGCAATTAACTCTTCGTTCTCCATAGAAATCATAGAATTAACAACTTTAATGGGCTTGTTAAAATTTAACATAGCTTGGACAATCAAACTACCATGCAAATGAAGAGGTAATTTATCATTCTCTTTTTTCATTCTATTATGCTGTTCGTAAGTTCTCAATCCACTGACCAAAGGAACTAATCTCAACATTTTTTCCTCTGTTTCAGAACATTGTAAAATTTTACATAAGATATTTACAAAAGGTCCCTGTTTTGCTTTTAGTCTCAAACAAGCGTTGGCCAAACTTGCAATAACTCCAGTGTGTCCGGTCCTTAAAATATCTTCTAGATGATCAACAATTTCATCAAAGATTTTTTCAAAGACATCCTTTTCAGTGCAATGATCCATTAATTTTTGAACAGAAAAATTCGTTGATTTTGTCAACGATAAATGCTTTAATTTATTAACAAAAAATGTTTCATATATTTTGGAAAACTGTTCTGATCCACAAACCATTAAACAAACTTCCAATAATCGAACAGAACTTTCAGAGTCAAAAATATTTGAAAGTTCTGTATCAGTATTTTTGGTAAAATTTTTTTCGATAATCGTATTGACGATTTCATCGTTTAATTCGTCGTTAAGATTTTTTAAGGAATACATCATTGATTGTAAAAATCCAGAAGTGAGTTCTTCGTGGCCAAATTCATGAAACTGTGGCCAATTTTTAATCCTAGTACAAGTATCGAAAAGCAATTTTCGAAATTCTTTTTTAACTTTTTTCCTGTTTTCAAAATTTGGACCAACCTTTTTCCCTTGACTTGGTATCTCTAGCAATCCTCCTAAACTTTCTAAAGCAGTTCTTGCAATGTAATTTGCATAAGAGTCCCAAACGAATTCTTCAAGATTATTAATTACATATTTGATTAATTTTAAGCCAATCTCATTGAAATTTTCATCCTTTTTCCCAATAGTTCCTGGATCTTTGTCTTTTAAATTTCCACGATTCAAACAAACTAAAATAATGTTTTGCAAAACGTGGCTTGCAAATTTGTCACTACACATAGGTCGCAAAGAAGAAGAAAAAGCATTGCTAAGAGATTTTACAGTCTCATAGCTGGCAAAGGGTATCAGTGCTTCAAGAACACAGGAAGCAACTTGATTTCTAGCATAATCCACTTCATGATTCTTTGTATCTTCAATAATGTTATCAGCAAAAGATTCCTTATCTTCCATTGTTGGAAATTCTGTACGAATTACTTCCATTATGTGCACCATGTGTCTGTATGATTCTGTTTCTAATTCACTACCTAAAAATTAATTTTCTTTCAATAACATGAAATAAATGTGAATGATGTTGTTCTTTTGATTTTTAATAAAAAATTTACCTTGTCCCTGTCCTCGACGTCTAGCAAATTTCTTGGACATTTGTGCAGCAGAACGCTTTTTCTTTCGCTTTAGCGATTTCTTTTCTGTATTACTTTGAACTTCTGACATTTTTTTTTATATCACTTGCAAACAAATTATTTTAAAAAACCTCTTTAATAAATTAAATACCAAATTATTACACTTTAAAACACGTGGATTCAGTCATAAACAGTAAACAATAACATAACTCATTTTCAAGACTGTTTTTTGAGGGTTATGTTGTATACTTGTGAATTGCTCTTAATACGGAACGATTTGAAATCTTCCGTAACCACGTGACTTTTTTATTTATTAATATTTTTTTATTATTTGTTTTTTTTTTTTTGAGATTTTTCATTGTAATTATCATTTTAAATCAATAGATGATCCTAAAATTTTATTTTTAAACAAAAATTCAAAAAACGCCAATTCAAAATTTCGCGCGATTTCGCGCTACTTTTGATTGGAGCTGATGGAGCTGATGTCGTGCGCGCGCCGCCGTGACGCCATTGCTTCAGTTGCATTCGGCATCATAGTTCTCCCGCTTTTTCTGCTGTGAAAAAAGTCATTCGAATCGTCCGTACGTTTTGTTTTGTCCGTTACATTTTACCTGAAGATGATTCTCCGGGTTTGTATCAAGTAGTATTTGTAAAAAGAAGTGTTTTTTTTTCTTTAGTGTTGTTCGGATTTGAAGGTCGATTGTCGGTCTTCCTAAAGCCGTCTTTATTTCTAAGCAAAAAATGTCTAAATGTCGCGATATTTCGAGTTTCGTGTTGTGAGAACAAAGTCACGGATTCCGCGAGTGTTTTTTAATGGTATTTTTCATCATTTGTAAACATTTGTTTGATAAATCAGCCATTTTAATGCAGTCAACGGCGAGCGTGGTTTTTTACGCAGTAGTCACAATGTGAGTCATTTTTTATTTATTTCGTTTATTTAATTATTTCTGCTATTTTTTCAATGTTATTTTTAATGTTTCGGGCATATGCACAGGGAATTTTAATAAATTGTATCATTTTTGTCATTTTTTTCGTTTTTTGGTATCTATCGAAGATTAGCGCGATTTCGCGTCCTATCCGCCATTTTCTTTTAGGTCGCTACAGACGGCAGGTGCGTTACGCGTATCCCTTTGCATCGAGCGTAGATTCGTTCCAAGGCTAAAATTTCGCGATATTTTGACTGAATATAAGTAAACGTAATTAGTATAAAATATTATTTTTGTAAAACTAGTCTTTTTTTTTTGTAATTCTGAAATCGTGAGGGTGTCGCGTCACGGGCAATCATTTTGCCTAAGCATCAGCATTTGAATCGGCGGGTGATTTTTGTAATCGCTTTGTTTATCGACATGTTCGTAATTTTTTGAGTCTGAGAGTCTTTATGGAGTCATCAAAGCATGCTCTTTCTTTTTACAGATTTGATGATAGCAGCCATTTTCAGGTTAGGCGACAAAAATGATTCCTGCGTTTTGTACGTGTGATGCAGCAATGTAAGTCGTTTTTTTTTACATGAAATATTTCAGAAATAATACCAGCATTGTTTTTTAATATTTTGATATCATTTTCGTATGTAATATCGCGCATGCGCCGAAGTGTTTTTTTGAATATGAGATGTTTCTGTGATAATTTCAAGGACTTTTATGACTAAAATAAGGCAAGTATGACTAAAATAAGGCAAGTAGGATATTATTAAATATTTATATATATATATATCTTTATATTAATTATTACTTATTTTGTTCATATAAAATATTTTTGCTATTTTGCCACTGTGTAAAATAGATATTTAGGCCATCAATGAGGAACCTGGTGGTGGTATGCAGTAATAGTAGGTGTATTTCCTTTTTTGTTTAACATTGCTGGTATTATTTTTCCTAATTTTACATATTTTTTCAAAATTCCTAAAATTTTGTTAATGCCACACAAGTTGATTTTAATGTTTTACATTATTATTCAAAAATTCCGCGTTTCTGAAAAATTCCGAATCGTTCCATAAAGTTCAGGTCATTGTAAACGAATCGTAATAGTAAAGTCTCATTCACAGAACCGTAGTGCTCCGTTCGCTCCATTGAAACTCACCACGTGTTTTTATTCCCAACCCAATTGCTCTAAAATATTGTTTACTATTATCCCTGAAAGTTTTGAAGTTTTACTTTGTGTAAGGTATTTAATTCACTGTACATTTTGGTATTTTAAAAATGTCCAAAATTAAAAAGAAAAGTGAATGGGTGCCATTGAAATATGATGCGCAATTTTTATCGGGAAATCTTGAGGGTTTAAGGGGGATTGAAGTTTTGGAAGATTATAATATTGTGAGTGATGATAAAAAACCTACTAGAAAACGTGTTAAAGATAAGGTATTTATTATTTAGAATTTTAATTGTTAACTCTTTTATTGTGAAATAAAATAAACAATTTCAGTGTTAATTCCATCATTTTATTCTATATAGGAAGAAATTATTGAAGAACCACCAATTAAAAAGAAAAAAAACAAAGAAAAATCACTATCTGCAAAAACAATAAAAGAAGATGAATTGCAATCAGATAAAAAGAAAAAGAGACCCAAGAAAAAGAATAAAAATAATTCAAAATCCAAACAGATAGAAAATGAATCTATTGATGAATCCGATAGTGATGAATTAGAAACTGAAGAAGTAGAAACAGAAAATAATGAAGATGAGAATGAATTGGAAGATTCTCAAAAAATGAACATCGACCCATTAGTGTGGTTAAAACTAGGTGTTCCTGGCGTTGTTATTAAAGCACTGAATGATGAAAATTTTCAAAAACCAACCTTAATTCAGTCATTAACATTGCCTCCTGCAATATTAGGATTTAGAGATATCTTGGGAGCTGCAGAAACTGGAAGTGGAAAAACATTGGCTTTTGGAATTCCCATAATAAATGGTATTTTAGATTTGAAGAAAGCAAAAGAAAAAGGTATTGAAAATGAAAGTGATGACGATGAAAGTGTTGAGGAAAACAATGAAGAAGTTGAAGATGAACATTCTGAAGTTGATGATGAAAAAGATGAGGTTGAAGATGAAGAAACACTTTCAGAAGAAGAAGAATATGAAAGTGAAGATAAAGAAATAGATAGCAATGAAGAAGAAGAAATTTTAAATGATGGTACAGGAATTGGTTTAGTTAAAGTAGAGCACTTACCAGATTCACAGACAGACATTTCAGTAGAAAAACCTTTGTATGCCTTAATTTTAACTCCCACAAGAGAATTGGCAATTCAGATAAAAAATCATTTGAACAAAGCTGCGAAATATACTGATTTAAAGGTACAAAGAATTTACACATTTCTGAAACATTAATGAAATTTTGTAAATAAATTTTTGATCTAAAATATAATAATATTTTTTAGATCGCTGTTATTGTTGGAGGAATGGCTGCTGTAAAACAAGAGAGAATTCTCAGTAAAGGACCAGAGATTGTAATAGCAACTCCTGGTCGTTTATGGGAACTTGTCAGTGGGGGAAATCCTCATCTGAATCAATTACATTCTATAAGGTGAATAGCAAGTTTGTTTTCTTCTTATCTTTTATAAGAATTTGTTAACTTTTATATTAAAATTTTATTTATTTTTCATTCAGATTTTTGGCTATAGACGAAACTGATAGAATGTTAGAAAAAGGGCACTTCCAGGAACTTCATGATATAATGGAACGAGTAAATGCAGACGAAAAAAAAGTTGCTAAGAGACAAAATTTCGTTTTTTCAGCAACGCTGTCTTTAGTGCATGAACTTCCAGATCATTTATATAGAAAAAAGATTTTGCACAACAAAAGAAGAATTAAAAAATTGTCTTCTGAACAAAAGTTACAGAAAGTCATAGAAATGTTGAAAATGAAGAATCCTAAAGTCGTTGATATTACTGAAGAAAAAGGAATTGCTGAAGGTTTGACTGAATGTCGTATAGCTTGCACATTGGAACACAAAGATTATTATCTTTATTATTTTTTAAAAAGACATCCTGGCAGAACATTAGTTTTTTGCAACAGCATCGGTTGTGTTAGACGTTTAGCAACACTTTTTGCTATTCTTGATTGCAAACCCTTGCCTTTACATGCAAGTATGATTCAAAAACAAAGATTAAAAAATTTAGAAAGGTATTTATAATATCAAATGTATAATGAAGTTATATTTAAAAGAAATATTATTAAAAATATAAATTTTAGATTCCAGGCAGATGACAATGGATTACTAATTGCTACAGATGTAGCTGCTAGAGGATTAGATATTCCTAATGTAGATCATGTTATTCATTATCAAGTTCCTAGAACTTCTGAAGTAAGTTTACTGTCTTTATATTTCACAAAAAAAGAAAGAAAAAAAAAAAAATAATTACAAGAAATATATTGAAAAAAAATTATTTAAATAAAAAAGCAAGCAAATGTCATGAATCTTAAAGAATAAAATCCCCCCCATAAAAGGACAGCGTAAAAAAAAAATGATGACACGCATATCTTCTTGCACGTGTTTCATCACCAATACGCCTTATAAGAAACACAAGTAATAATCCTTAGTTGTGCAACGTAAAAAATGTAATTGAAGAACGTGTTAAATTTAAGTAACGTTTCGTTATACTATTTTATGGCTATAAATTGCACGGCTTTTTTCAACGGCCAAAAATTTCCTTTTGCAAAGAAAGGAAATTTTTTTCCTTTTCCAAAGTTTTTACAAAGTATTTTACACTCACTGAGCAAATAATTCTTTCATTTCGTGACAATGATGACACTAATTACGATGATATATGATTTTATTTGTGAGAATTTACATTGTCTTAGAGGTTTAAGGTTTACGATTTGTTATCGTGACTATTACATGAACACGACATGATATATTTTCTATCATATTATTTTTTTTTTTTTTATTTTTATAAGCAATTATTTCAAATTAATTTGTACATTTTTTTAATTGGTATTGCTTTTTAATTGAACTAATTATTGTATTATTTTATGATTGCGATGTTTAATTTTTGTTAATTATAAAATTTTGTAAAAATAGGAACTCTTTTATAATTTTTTAATGAAATCTTTAAATGACTTTTATTTTAGTTCCTTAAAATCTATAAAGTAATTTAACAATTAATTACATTCGAAGTCATCACAAAAACAATTCATTTATAGAAATTGAATTTCCCAAATTAAATTTTCTGAGAATTTTTTAAATGTTCTTTGTAAATATTAGAAAACAAAAAATTTTAATTATTTACCTGAGTTATGTAAATTAAAGGCACACAAAAAATGGTGAAATATAAAACAAAAAGTTGTGGGAATCAACTGAAGAATCATTTATTGTTTTTCTCCTCGCCATTCTAACATTCATTTCAATACTTTCATCTTCACGAAAAAACTGACATAAAAAATTGCCTTGAGTTTCAAAGATCATAAATTAAAAATATAATAATAAACCGTATTTCTAAATTATATGGAAATGTTACGTTCCT
>JABFQA010000420.1:0-20324 GCA_022817065.1 Probaryconus sp. ZL-2020 | reverse complement strand
ATAATAAAACAATAATTAAATTTTTACTTTTATGCAGCTTATATGCAAGTAATATCATGTGTTACTTTTACTCAGCGAATATAAATAATTCTTATACAAAAAACCATCTTTAATTAAAACAATAATACGAATACCATTCGCTATTAATTAAATTAAAAATCTATGAAATAATTTAACAATTTTCACAGAATAATGAAAAAAAAAAAAAGAAGATAGGGAAAAACGAAAAAGATAATTTACAGAAAGTAAAATGTATACAAATTTTCACTTATTTGCTGTGAGCAGCTGTATACGTAAAAGTTGTAGAAACACTATTTCATGATTCCTGATGGCAGAAAGCGCTCAGGCAGAAGTAAATTTCAGCACATTTGTTCCCAACGTTCCCTTATTACATAATGCAAGAAACTTTAAAAGAATCTCACCAAAGCAAAGGCGCAGAGTGAAACCCAGAAAGGTGTTCTCTGTCATCTATCTAAACATTGCATTCGTCTCTAAACAACATAAAAATCAATTATTTAGTGAATCGTGGATGCAAAAATATTCACGCCCGGCATAAAGAAAGGAAAATTTAACGTAACATTGATATAATGGAAATTGATGCAAGGTGAAAATGCACTGGGAGTCGAATACGTTTGGAGCGTGATTTGTCAAAGACCGGAGCTTTATTCGTTGATAGCGAAGTAACGACAAGCAATTAAGCAATCGTAAATACAGTCATAATCATCACGTTAGGCAGCAGGCACAATAACGCTTGAATTATTCATCGACTGTGAAACTGCGTACTGAGGCAACTCGAGAGCACCACTAGACTCAAAGGGCTGTGTTTACGATGCCAAATGGAAGGGCCAGGGGAGCGCACATTTTGAGATTACTGCTCTCAGGAGAAGTCAGTTTTTGCTCTTCCACGTCAAGCCTTTAACCTCATTAAGACAAGCCCGTTTGACAAGGAAGCTGACATTTTCCCAAACGCCTTGAAATCTTTCAGCCGTGCCCAGTCAACCTCCGACCCTCATCTAGATCAAATTTTTTTTTCTTAAATTTTTTTTTTACTCCTAAGACAAACAATTATCATAGCTAAGTTAATCCTTTGAGACTCATCGCTGCACACGTGCAGACGGAGCTTTTCAAAGTTTTTATTGAATCAAGGCGCGAATAATTAATTATGATGAATAGGTCTTTTGAATGACGCGTTGGCAAGTTTATCTCACAAAGATAAAGCTCTTGCATGCATTAACGTCGAGGGTCGGCAATTTTTTTCATGAATTTCATCCAAGATAAAGTGGCGAACACACGATTTAACACAAATATTTAAATTCGCCCTCGATGTTAATTAAAGGAGCTAACGTGGTTATGTAAGGTAAACGAATATTTTACCTGGAGATTGGGTTCTATTAGCGCCATGGCTTCTTTTATTATTTTTCATGACCTTATACCTTCTTTGTATAATTGTTAACGTTACATTTCATTGTTCGACAATTCCAATCCAGCAGTTAATGGAATATGAAATTAATAATTATTTTCGAGGTTTTGTGTAGTGTAACGTCACGTTCAACTGCACTCCAGGTCAAAGGATGCGTTTACAAATTACGATATATCACGTTTTTATTTGTAGAAGGCAATTACTAAACGACGTGATTTTTTTTATAGTTCTTAATAAAGGAAAAAAATGGCAATTTCCGCGGCCTTTTTCCACTGATTCGACGGGGCGCTATAAAAATCCGAATGAAATTTGCGTTCAACAATTAATTACAAATTGCTTTTTGCACAATAAAAAGGAACGGTGAAAAATAAAATAGCGTTCGTATATCTTCATAAAGAAATGGTTTTTCGATTTCAAAAGTTTGTTAATCTCACGGTTTAACGCTTTAAGAGAGAGCGATGATAAATATTCAATCTGATATTTTTTGTTTTTTTCGTGTTCCGTTGGATGTAATACAAGCACGCGAGAGTTGAAATCAGTGTCTTTCCGCGAGTTAATTAGACTGAATGACGCTCATTTCGCAATAGCCGAGCGAGCAGTGTTTAGCCAATTTGCTAATTAATAGAAAATTACTCGGAGATTTCCAGTCGGACAATTTTGAGATAAGTAATAGCAACGTGTTACAAATGACAAGAGCAACTTGTCTTACAGTGTCACGCAACGATTAATCCGTACTATTCGAAACTCATAACGCAATGTCTGAAATGAACTCTGATTTATCGAGCCTTCGCGAAACTTTGGCACCGACTGTGCGGCTCGTTTCCCGAGCGTTTCCTTTCGCATTTATAACGCCGTCTAATACTTCGCGTGCTACATTTCATGACCCAACATCGTTCGCTGCTCCCTTTTACGCATGTGACAGAAATTCTCGCGCCATTAAGAATTACTTTGACATTCGTCCCACGTGCTTAAATATCGATTATAGTTTTCTGCGTGGCGTTTCTAGCAATTATTTCAAGGACTTTTAGTCGCCGGCAACTGACTAACGCAGGAAATGAAAATTTTCGTTTCCAGATATGAAAGAACTGAACTTTAAGTGGAACGTAAGCCTCGCGAAGCGAAAAAATTCTGTACAGCGTTGCCAGAATGTTCCTGGAAACGAGTTAAATTTTCGATTATACTTCAGATATTGCGAACTTTTAATATCACGATGAAATGTTTTCACGTGCAGTGTTAGATTTTCAAGTTTTTAATTACTCTCGCATTATTGATTGCTAATTTTTATCAATTATATAAGATTACAACCTTTTTTAAGTTGAATGGAATTTGGTGTGCATAAACTTTTAAATTACATTTGATATAAATAAAAATTATCTTCGCAAAAGAATGATATTTATTTATATTTATAATTAAATTTTTTAGGAAAATTATCGACAATAAATGTATGCGAAAATTCGTGTACAATGTATTGATATTAACTGTGTGTAATAACATTTTCATAATGTAATTGAACTTTACATTTTGCCTGTAGATGATTTTACTTTGTAATAAACAAACAATATTGTTTGACTGTCTTGTTACAATTTTGGTCCTGGAATTAATCAATATTTTATGTTTTCTCGGCAAACCGATGATAATTAAAATCAATAATTTGAATTCGTAACGGTCGCCAAGTAATATCCTGTTGGTTGATTCATTAAGTAAGTAGCATTTAGCAGTAGCATAAAAGCATGATAATAACTCTCATAAAGTGATTATGCTCAGGAAATAAAGCAGTCATCTCGAACTGCAGGTAGTCACTATTTTAATCTCTGACCTGCTTCAATTACTATTTCTGTTTCAAACCTCAAGATTCGATTACATCATATATCCACTAAAATCAAAAGCAAACTTTGATCTTTATGTCGTTTCTGCACGCTTCATTTCAGTTACATTCAACGCGTTAACAATAAGCTTTTTGTGTTTCTTTAACTTTCGCAGATGCAGCCACCCAACTTTCCAAGATTTTTCTTAACGGTTTCATAAATACATAGATCTATAAATTTCTTCTTTCACTTTTACCAGGCGATATGTTATGTTATGCATATTCTTTTTCTTTACAAATGTATATCAATTACAAAACTTTCTAACGTTATAAGAAGAAAGATGAAATTCGAATACTGTGTTATTCGATACTTTTCGAGTGACGGAGATACGTTTATATCAAATACTACTTTCAATGAAATGTTGTTTGTGCGACGTTTGACTTTATGGTCGGAAGATCTTTCTAATTCACCTTTGGTAAGAAGAAGAATTTATCCTTCGCAGTGTTTTCATTTACTTGTATTAGAAACCGAATAGCAATTCAATCTTTTGTTTCGAGAAATCAATAAGCAAGATAAATAATTATATAAAAAGGAATTACATTCGATTACGTTTTATTACTTTTCGCAATGTTACGACTTTTAATAGATTGCATTCTTAATAAAAAGTACAATAAAAAATTGTGTGAAGTTTCAAAGAATTTATTTTCCTCCTTTTTTCCCCTATTCGGATAAACGATTATTCGCCCAGATCAAAATTCATTAAAAATCTTATTGTAAAATGTATTGTCTAAAAATATTGTTTGTATTTTCTAACGCTTTTCTTGTAACAATAAATAATGGCAATGCAGAAATATGTAGCAGGTTGCAACAAGTTGCACGTTGGAGAATGTGACTACTGTTTCGTCACTTTTAATGGGCCGTGTCTGACGCGTCTGCTTTCAGCGGTGCAACGGTGACAGGGCCATGCGAGCTTTTGAATACAATCGTGCATCAGCCAGTCGGAAGATTGACATCATCAAATGCCAGAACACTGACTCAGGCGGGAAAGTGTTCCGATAATGACGCGACTTAAAATACACATCCATCGCGTTGGCAACTTGCCTAACGCTATTGCCATAATTCCACGTATCATGGCAATAATGCACGCATAATTTTGCAAGTTAAAGAGCTCCGCTTCGGTTGTCCCAAACTCAAAAACCTGTTGGTTACGTGGGCATCGAACGAACGAAAACACAAAAAAAAAAAAAAAGGAAAAGAAATACAAAACAAAATCTTTATCACATTGGTATATCATAACTCGTGAACTTTCGAAAGTCGCAAACGCGAAACAGAAAAGTATTTGCGCGCAAATTCATTTGAATAATTTTATGGTCTATGAATGATATTCGGATGATAAAAGTGTCACATAAAGTGTGAGAAATGTAAGAGAGAAGATGTAGAAATCGTGACAAATGTGTCCAATAAGTGAGGATCGTGTCGTAAAATAATATGCGAATGGTTTTGCGGAGGTGAAACTATACGGCACTCGATATTTTCTGACAATTGCGGAATAATGTTCGCTGAATGGCACTGGGATTGTTCAGGATGCGAGGCAAAGGGAGAGAAATGGAAGAAGATGAGACACAGCCACGAGAACTGTGAATGAAGTCGCGTGACGTGCGGAAGTGAACGCGCTAACGTACGTCGCCTTTTTAAACTGTATCGGATGTGTGAATGAACGGAATCTACTTAATATGCGTGGTGTTGCCGATTGTCCCGGGTGCGTGATGCGCAGTTTTATGATCTCAACTGCTTCACACCGAGGGCACACAAATTTATATAGTCGTGCGCTAATTCTCAAAAAAATGAAGCACAAGTTACACACTGAATATCAAACGTTATCAAAGCATCGCGAGGGGAATTTCAAAATATGTATATTTAATTCGAATAATGCTAATATTATTCGCCGTCGCGATGAATTAAGTTTACGTATATTTTGATTGAAATTTTTTGTTAACACTAGACACGATGCTATTTTTATTGTAACTGATTTTGAATTGTTACCATTTTTCGTAGAAGATTTATTGATATATTTTGAAGGAAATGGCGCATAAAGAAACATTTCGCAAAGTTTCACGTTGATCATTGATACATTTTAAATGTGATTGAGGTGTAATTTTTTTCTGAAAATCATTTAACCACTTGCATGCACGAAGGAACCCAACAAAAAATTTGAAACAACTTTTGACAGCGAGTGCTTTGAATGCACCGGAATGTAGTTTGACATCTATTGAATAAACGTACAGCCGTTGACGCAAAAGATAGAGAACATTTACACGCCGTCATTATAATAAGCCGACGACTTGTGTTCGTTAAGCCGTTTTTTTGAGTTCGAATAAATATAAAGTGAAAAACGTTGAAACGAAAAGAGGAAAACTCGTTTGAAAATACGTATTTTACATTAACCACCAACATTTTATTTGATGAAATCTCTACTCTGACGAGTGTTTGGAGCGAATGTGTACCGGTGGAAATGAAATGAATGTTTCTTTTTCCTCTTTTTTGAGTCACAAATATTTTTAGATGTAACCTTTCATATATTTACATTCATAACTTTTCGGAATTACAATATTAAAAGATATAGCTGAAAAATGATCTGTGAAAATATTTGCCAAATTCATATTTCAAAGTCCCTTATGTACATCATTTCGCTGATAATATAATAGTCGCGAATTACTTTATCTTTGAAATTTATTACAAACACTAAATGCAGTCTATTGATTATTGGAAAGGGAATGAAAGAATCTATTCAAATTTGTCGAGATGAAATTCGCAAACAAACCTTGAAATATTATTTTATTATTAGTCGATTCTTTAATTTGTAACATCGTTTAATGCTATCAATTTTTTTTTTTTTGATAAAATTCCACAGTTGTATATTTTAATTTAACGCTGCCGAGTTCAAATGAAAATATATGCTTCGGAACTACCCTTCAATAAACATAAAACAGATCTGACGTCTCTGCCGGCAAATTCGATACGACACTGTCAAAGAATCGATAACTGTGTTTGTAGACAAAATAAGGAATACTAGGTGTGAATCATAATATTCTTAGAATTCATATCGATTGTATCAACAATTCGACGATCGATGATATTATGCTGAAAAATAAGACACCTGATCCAAATTGCTTTGCAATTAATCAGCTAAATGATATGATCAAAAGGAAGAATTTTTTCTACAGACAGTTAATTTTTATATTTACAAATTTATTTCAAAGGATGAAATATATGTGTTTGAGATCCAGATTTATTTTTACAATAATTATTAATTTAAAACCTCTTTTTAAAAGGAGTAATTTGTATAATGCAATGATTGTCCAATTATTATAATTAATATTCCATTACTCTGAATTTAACATAATTATATTCGCAATCATAGTATATTTCTCTTCGAATCAATAACAATCATCAAATCAAATTACTATCGTGAAAATTCACCCGACAAGCTTGAATTTCTCATGATATTTATAGATATATATGCATATAATAATCCATTATTCAGTAATGCTTAATAGATAATCCCAAAAGATATATTAATCATTTGAAGTATTTCAAAGTTTTTCGAAGTCAAACAGATTTATTCATTTCAAAACTGTTATTCAAAAAGTCTATTTTCCTCGCTGTTAAATTTCAACCGAAAATATTGCAAATTTTTGCTGACTGACAGGAATTAAGCTCTGTAAAATGCAGGGGAAGTGAACACTAACGAGGATTGAGCATTTGTTTGCAATAAGTGTTTGGACAAAGTGATGAATAATTTGGACGAGTCCGACCAGTGGAAAATGAATGAAGGACGGAACAAACTGTTTGTCATTTCGTTGAATTATAAGCAGAATTCGTGCGAGGATCTTTGAAAAATCGGAATATCAGAGTTACGTACACCAAAGTGTAGAAAGTAGCTGCATAAATCAGCGAGAGACATACAGGCGGTTCTCGGGCAATAAAATTATTGGGTGCCCGACGTACCTAACGCGCTCAATGAAATATGTTGCATATGTTGGGCAAAATACGCGCTGCGGAATTTCTACAGGCACGACGATGCAGGCCTTGCCTTGCTTTATGAAAGAGAACATGGAACTCTGCCAAGAACGACCTTCGTTCGCAAAATTCGATTTACATGCGTCTTTTTTTAATCTCAATCATATTTTACATTAACTTCTGCATCTTGTTTGTACATGCCACTTATTTGATGTACAATAATCCTTGTGCATAAGCTTTTTGTAAATTATTGTATTATATTTAAACGGATTCGTGTCTGCGAAGTCGCTCTTTCGTGTTTGCACTGATAAATTAAAATGCGGACGAATAATTTCTGCTGAAAACGATTTCTTTTTCTTTTGTTTTCCTTTCAAATAATGAACTGATTACACTTATTTATTGTTTTAGTAATTAGTATTAATTTTGTAAAGAAAAAATTTTATCATTTAAAGAAAAATTTAATTTTCCCATGAACATTATAGTTTCGGTCGTTTCATTTCCAAATCTCTTTAACTTAAAAAGCCCCATAAAATTGCACTGAATGTACTGAAATATATATATATATATATATATCTAGTATGGCCATTTCAACGAGGTATTTGTCAGCGGCAAACTAATTATTCGGTATCCGAAACCATAGAATTAAAAGCAAATCCTGCTATTTATTCAGTACATTGTAAACTACTCTAATGCGAATGGAGTGTATCCTTCACGCAAAATAAAGATCTTGCAAAAACATCTCGTATTGAATTATCGAAAGTTTAAATAATGTTTCACGAACAGAGTTTTAGATCATTAAAAATACACATTGTTTTTTTATTGCAATTACAAACTATGAATAATTTTCTGTGAAATTACATTCATATATTTCAAGTGGTCTAATGAACTTAACAAAAATGAAAGATTGCCGAGTCTCTCAATTTTAAAACAACTCAACAGAAACTGACTGAAGTAAATTATTAATTATACTTCAACTTGCACGTAATGCCATTAAAAAAATTACCAAAATACAGTTCCTCCAGGGACCAGTTATTTCAGTACTGAACACTGACGCGAAAAGACTTTTTTGTATGCAAATATAAATATGAAATTCAACAAAGCATGTAAAGTCGCGAGCAGTGAAACGTACTGCATTTTAAATGGATACCCGAACAATCAAATTACCGTACGGCAACAGCCAGAATACAATTAAAGATACCATGATATCGTACGAATGAAAGTCACAATATTTTTTCAAGGAACAACGTTTCCATATTAGCAATTATTATGACGTCCAAATGTCATCGTTCAGTACATTTTTCAACAGCGAAATGCATTTTTATGAATAATTTCAATTATACAAAAAGAAAAAAAAAATGTTCACTTTTTAATAAAAAGTTTATAGATTAAATTTTGCCTCGCTGGTTAGCTTCCATTTGGTTTTCCCAGCTGAAGTCTATGTATATGAATAGTTAAACTTGCTAATGCTCGGAAAGCGTCTGGACTGAATTTTTACTTGGGACATTTAACCACAATATGTGGTTTGAAATAGTTAAAATGGTCTGCGAAGAAAATGACCGTTTCGGTTTAGGTTGGATTTCTGAGTACTTTGTTGAATGCCGAAAATAAATGTGCGTGCCAGCAAGCCATGAAAATCGCTCGCGCGAAAAGATTCGCGGAAGTATTCTTGTCATGCGTGCCACTAAATGTATAACTACAGGGAAAAAACAATAAACAAGAGACCCACAGTTCCCGGTGATCCCTTATCGCGATGATATTTTTTGTTATTGTTTTTTAGGAATACGTTCAGCATATTTTCCCATCCGAGGATCTATGAGAAAATCGTTGATATGGGAGAGGTTTTGCGAGGCATGCGTGAAATTTTAATTTCAAGAAATGACACTGCGCTATTGCAAAAGCGGAACAGAACGGCATTAAAACTTCAACACTGTGACATTGAGTTATTTAATCAAAAGCGGTTCGCTCCCGTGAATTCATTTTGTGATTTGTTCGAGATAATTTGATGTACGTTTTGAGGGGAAAAAATGCCTGCCGGAGATACTGCTATCTGCGAAAGGTATTAATTTGAAGAGCATGAAAAAGGAAAGGAAGATTATGGATGTGTAAAATCGAGAAAGAATTTATCTGATCGCGCGTTACGTTTTTCAAATATTCAGCGGGCAAAAAATGTTTGAATATGATATGCGCAGTCAATATTTTTGCGCAAAAAAAAAAAAAAATGATATGCTTCAGTGAACAAAGTAATTTCGTTCGACTTATTTGTAATTCACATTACGTACTGATTTAAACTTGAAGATAGCAACAGATTGTATCGCGCCTATTATTTCACAAAAACGAAAGACGATTAACTTAACAAATATTACTTTGTTAAATTCACAGACATATGTTTTTGATTAGTAAATTATGATAAGAAAATCATAATTCACTTTTGCACTTTTAAAGTTACACAAATAAAATGATCTTTTATTTTGATCAAAATGTAAATGGAACAACATCCGAAATATTCTCCATTTAATTAAGAGGATACTTAGAAAATATGATGTTTAGTCATCTCACCTTAAATTGGAATGTTAAATTTTCGCTTAATTGGAAACAAAATCGCAAGTACTTTCGTGGTTAAAACCTATTCTGACTTTCTAAAATGCACCGAACATGTAAATGCACTCGCCTGGTATGTAGAACAATTTCTTTGTAGTCTACTTCTCATTTACCGTTACGATAGCATTTAAAGGTTCAAATGCAATAATTAAAACATGCTACTTTAATTTGATAACGTGAAACTCTTTACTTTGTCAGTAAAAAAAAAAGAGGGGAAAATAATAATAACTCAGAAAATGGAAAATCATGCAAAATCTCTCGTAATAAAGTTTGATGATAATTAAAATTACATTTGTAATTAATAACTAAGTGCAAAGAAATAAAATTGTAATGAAAATGAAAATTTATACTGATTTTAAATTGTTCCAGAATTGTATAATTTCACTTTCAACAAGATTAAATAAAAACGAGACAATGACAATTTAAAAAACAAGATGAGAAAATCTCTTTTATAGACGTGGAAAACGAAAGTGCGGTTACAAAAGTGTTCTATTGACAGTCTCAAGTTGATTAAACTGAGGCGTTAAAGTTACAATCGCATTATTCAATGGCGACAACTGTAAAACACAGAGGATTACATTTTGCATTGAAAGATAGTATTTTCTAAAATCTTAAATATACCGTTTCAAGAATTTTGAAATGAATAAAAAAATTATTCATCATCATCTTCCCAAAATTTAATTTTTATACCAAAGATTAGTTCTGCAAAATTATTAACCTTTTGTTAGCATGTATTAAATTTGATCGAGGCGACATGCCACTGGAATTGAATATTAAATTGAACTGAATTGAAATTAGATAACTAGAAAAAAAGATTTTTTGAAAACGTTAAAGTGTTTTTTTATAAGTAGCATTATATCACATTCATTGTCGGCAAATGTCGTCATAAGTAGATAGTCTTTACAGAAAATACCGATATATAACGACAGCAAAAAACAAATTGCAAATATAATCTGCTTAACATCATCTAAAGAGATTCCTGAATCCAGTTTTTCTAGGGTTTTGTACTTCATTCAATCGAACGTAAGCTTCTTTTCAGAAGGTACTGTAAAGCTTACAGAAATGCTCTAAACGTTACCGAATTTCAATTTATATTCATATCAAAATATCTTACGCATCGTCGCTATTTTTCGCAAATTCAAACAAAGCTCTTTTATTTACATAATGACGTTTTTAGATTACAATAATATGTATAACGTTGTAAGAAATATACGTCTAATCTACATGCAAATAAACACGCTGGAATAAAAAATAAGAAAGTAATAGGCGAAGATAAAGCCAATAATTTTGCTTTCCACGCGGTAACAAATATTCACAAACATTTCCCTTTAAGCTGCAAAAAATCCAACTTCTTTGTATCATTTCAATTTCACTAGACAATTTAAAATTATTCATTTATTAATTAATAATCAGTAGTAAGTATGAGACAAAATTCCCAATTATTACACTGACAAAAGATTATCTACGACAGAAATTTAATTGGATTTTACCAGCCGGGTCAATATTATACCCTATACAGAATCTCACATAGAGAACTGCATAGCATCGTATTTTATATGTCGCTTGAATTTTGAATCCCATATAAGCCGCTAACATAAGACGCCTTACAAAATACCAAATACCTAATCACATACAAAATTTTACATGATATTGTACATGTTATCCAAATCCTATCGGTATTAACATCTCTCATTTTAAATAATCTCTTATGTAAGATTATATATTCATACACGGAGAAAAAAGTTTTAGAAAAATTACCATCTTTATTGGCAAAGTGCGGATATACTTTCCCTTTCTGGAAAATTACGATCTTTTCAGGGAAAAATTAATATATTTTCTAATATAAAATTTCAACAAGTTAGCAAATTTTAACAAAAAAGATGGTAATTTTCCTGCCAGAGAAAGTATATCTGCACATTACCAACAAAGATAGTAATTTTTATTTGTTTTTTTTTTCTCAGTGTATACAAAATCGTTGTTAAAATATACTAGAAAAAAAAAGATCAACTAAAGAATTTCTGTGGGTTTTATTAAACTCCAAAAAATATTCAGTACGACATGATTTTTGCTCGGTAATTTAATAAAGATAAAAATTGGGTAAATAGAGATAACAAAACAATCTCATTTAGTGAAACATGATTGAATATTTAGATGAAAGCCTTCGCTGTTTACTTTTAGCGAAAGCAATCGAAAAAAATGCTAATGGCAGTCTTATCTAATCTTGAAGGCTTCTTTCTGATTGTAGAATCGGAATTTAGATAGGCTCGAAAGTCTGTAGCTACCGGAAATTGCAACCGTAAACAACGGTCAGGGCGGAAGAACGAGCATTAACAGAAGCGAAGCGTTTTCGAGCTTTCGAGTCGAACTTGAACAACGGCATGGAAAACGCAATAATGGTAGCTACAGATCGATCGTAAATTCGTTACGGCAACCCATGTAGTGCGAGTTTTGGCCTTAAAATTCCGGGTGCGATCTCGCAAAGGTTCTTTTAACGTGGCTTTAATGAGTCGTAGCACGACTCTCACATGAACTGTACAGTTCACGAAGGAATAAAAATTATGTGCCCCTCGTCCTATAAATCTGTACAAACGTTCGATTATGTAAGTACGTACGATTTCATTACACGAAAATTATATTTCGCTCGCACTCCAAAGAGAAGCGAAAATTAAGGTCGCGAAATTATTTCCGTCGCGAAATAAAGGTCTGCTAAGATTTGCAAAATTATTTTCCATTTTGTTTGATGAAAGTATTTGGAGAGAAATTATCTTGGAAGGAATTTTTTTTTATTCGCTTTTTTATTCACTTTATTAAAATAATTATCAGTTTATTTTGTTTTAATCAATATAATTATTGAATTCAATTGTTATAGGAATAAACATACGAAATAAACGGAATAAAGTTAACAAAGGCGATATGATTTCGCTGGTTCTGTTTTCGCAATTAAGACGCTTCAGTTAAAATTAGTAACAATCAGTTAGTATTGTTTACACGAGTAAATGAAACAATATCGTTATTTCAGTATTTTTATTATCACTGATGAAAAGAAAGTTATTTAGAGTAGTAGACTTCTTACAATATTCCTATATTAAGAAATTTAATTGGACTTAATTTCATTGATTGATATAACTCGAGTTGTAAATGTAAATTTATTTATCTGGAAATAGCTTAATGTATATTGCAAAATTAAATTAAAGATGATAAAGACGTAATTAATTTTACACGGATTGTGTTAATGACGAATAACTTTATAAATAAAGCAAGTTATTTATAATAATTTAATATTATAATTAAAGTACAGATATAGAAGACATTTTTTATATTATAAATGAATGTTAGGATTGTTAATGAGACATAACTGGTAACGTGAATAGCGGAATAACAATAACATTGACATCAAAGAGAATAAGGATCTCATCTTGAAGTTTGTTTGTTAAAGCATTACGCTAACACCCAAAGGCAAACTTTATGATAGAAAAGGAAGTTGATTTAATTCAAATGATTAACAGTGTGTAAAAAAAAAGCTTCGGTTTCAGCAAATAATTACAATGTAGACCGTTTTCTAACTTAAACATTTAACATTTCTATGTTCTTTGTAAAGAACCAAATGTCTATAATGTAATATAAAATGTACAAGATGTATAACATTTATTTCTTTGAATATTGTTTTAAAATCCAGTTTTAGAAATTATCCTTTGGTTGAAAAAATTATAAAAAAAGAAAACTTAGTAGATGAATTTAGGAATTGCCTCGAGCAACATGCGTTGCGAGTAAATGAACCACCCAAAGCAATTCATAGACTAAATGCCTTAGCTGGGGTAATATGAAGTTTCTGGCGTTATAGTGTGGCCAATTTTCGTGAAGGCAAGAAATTATCTCTTAACCAAACATTCGTTATGTTAACCAGAGAAATATTTTGACGTTAACAAAATCATACACAACTTTGTTAATTTAAACAAATTACATTCATTACCAAAATTACTACAACTCATAGGAAAAAACGTATTGTACATCAAATATGATTCACAGCAAATAAGAAGAGTTCAAAATTCATCGTAAATCGATAAAAAGTATTCTTACGACTGTAATAAGAATGTAATTTGGAGAAGAAAAATCTAGTTAATCTCAATAATATCCTAACGAAGTTTTATTTAAATTCGTATCGAAGCATTGTAGTCTCAAATGTTGCGAAATTTGCGTTAGCTGACATCGCACAATAATCACGAGTATACCTCAGTATTCAGCATAAAGTGATGTTAAATTGACATGATGCTGGCACGTGGTAACAGCTAGTTCTGTTGCGCTTAGTTTGTCATCGTTATTGGTTGAAGAATGAATTACATCCTCACTGACCATTGATTGAGTTTCCCACGGCAAATACGCGCGACATTTGCCAAATAATCGTGACCATGTTCTGATGAAGCACGTGAGATGAAGCAGAAATAATTCTGTATTGCAGATAGATCGACAGAATGTGCTCAGATGAGCACAGTTGCGATTGAATTGCAATGCATTTACTGTAATTAGAAATCTAACATTGCGGTCCCACGTACAAAAATCATTGCCCCAATTTAACGTTAACTTTATCATGATCAAATTTAGACTGTACGAACCATTTTATAGGGGAAGGAACTAATTAATTAAGCGATCAATTGCTTTCAGTGGAATTCGTGTAAATAGATGCAAAAGCAGACGCAATTAATAAAAATTAAACGTATGAACCGTGAACCAGTGAAACGTATAAATCAAAATATTCATGATTTCTAAACGATGATAAATTTCATAATGAAATACAAAAATTTAATTGGACGGAACGGTTGAAGAAAGAAATTTCATTTCGTGAAGTAATTCGTACAATAAAAGTTAAATATTTATAATAAAATATGTCTGAGAAGTGGTGTAAGATGATACAGGCGAAGTGTGTAACTCAGCTATATATATATATATATATAATGCAATACAATAGAATAATGCTGCACTTTATCCGTACCTTTATCACATCCCCCAACATTTCACTGCAACCACGCGGAAATGAAAAATTGTGCAACTCTATGGGTATAATATGGAAAGTGTATTCACGTCTTGGTGTTGGAATGCTTTCCATGTGACCCAATATTATCGTTGGTAAAATTAATATATATTAAAAACTAAATGTCTCTGGAAACACAAATATCTCTATTTAATTATTATACAAACAAAAGTATTCACTTGAAAATGAATTACATTTAATTGGACGTAACCAAGCAAAAACAATTAACTATTTCCCCGGCGATTCTTTTCCTTTGTTGAAACAGTAATTACGAACAAAATAATAATAATAATAATAATAATAATAATAATAATAAAGGGGATTTTCTGTAAAGATTTTCGGACTATCGCTTTTACGTCAAGTTTGTGCGAAACGTGTTCGTGCATCGCACAAAACGAATATGAAAAAAATCCACGTTTCAGTAATAGCCGTACGCTTTGAGGCTGGTATAAACTGGCCTACAAAAGTTATGAGTGATGGACACGTTACATGTGCACGGTCGATGCGCAGGTACATGTCTATTAACAGTAGTGTGATTAAAATTGGTGGTTACGCGAGCGTACAGTACGAAAATAGCAACCGAAGGAAAACATGTGACCCACGCCGTCCGGTGCCGAAATGCGTCAGCAGTACGGGCTAATTATTTGCTAGGTGCATGCTGAAGTTATGCGGCTCTATTTTTGCCAACCGTTACTAACGCTTTAACGCGTATAAAAAATATCTAGGGACTGCAATAACCCCGTATGTGCGCAGGTATTAGTAGTCACGCTCATCGTCGACTTTAAAATGGAGATTTTTTATTTTTTTGTTTTCTGTTTCGTTTGATTTTTATTGCTCTTTTGATATCTTTACACGTGGATTCTTGTTAGGCAATATCCTGACATTAATATTCAATGAAGAAATAACAGTAAACAACACAATTTGGTAAAAGATTAACGAGTGCCTTTGATATAGTGTAAGAACAAGAAATATTGAGTGCCAAAATCAACTTTAATAAATTACGGCCACGACGAAGATAAATACGAAATTTTGAGAACCATTTAACGGATGATTAATTACTAATTTCAAAGTTAAACAAATTAAAAATTGTTTCGCATAATTATTTTACTCATAATTTATAGGGCAGTTTATAGAACAGTATGTAAATATTTCAGTTGTGATTTCAATAAGTTTAAATATATTCTCGTTTGTTTAGAGATTGAAAGTATAAAATGTAACAAAAAAATTATTAGTTAAATAATTAGGAGATAAGTTTATTTCAAAACGTTACTAAGATTAATATTTCTTTGCAAACAAAAGTTTTAAGTTACATGAGTACATGCATCACTTTTATAACGTTAATTTATAACTCGCCAGATACTAACGTGAAATAAATCAAACTACAAGTTGGGTCTGAATTATACCCAAATTTCAAGTTTCAAGTTTTCTTGCATTACACAACAGGTGAGTATCTGGCAAGTAACAAGATAGTAGTCATTTGAAATTTCCACTCGCTGAGAATATGCGTCGCTTAATAAAAATATGCCAAAGGCTGTTAATTCATCATGAACTTACGATAAGAATATTTGATACTTAGTACTTTGGCAAAAGTTTAGCAGTAATTATCGACGTGAAGATAACACAGTTGCGAGTAACTGTAATTTACCGGGACCGCACAACGTTTCCTTTGGGAATTAGAAGCACCGTAACTGTAAAATAGAAGAAATCTATGCAAATATCTATTCGTAAAAATCGCGTCGAAAAGAAAATGCCGCGATATCTTATTCCGTGCGGATGTATCAGTTTCGGAGGGAAAGTTTTGCGGTTGCAATTGCACCCACGAGGCACGATTACTTCCATCGAGATAGATGTTGTACCCAACAATGTTACACCGAGACAGGGCGCTATTAATCCTCAAGAGTAAACATATTACGTTTGCTCTTGGACACAAAGGCGTTGACCATTTCCAGTTGGCAAAATTCAAAGCGATCGCCAAACTAAAAGCCCAAAATTCATCATTTAATTTGTGGAAACGGATCAATGCCGTGTCGGTACAAATTGTTTGTCTTATCTTATCTTATTGTATTTGTAACAGGTATGAATTGTAAAATTTCTTTGCTCAACATTTCTAATTTTCATTTCAGAGTATTGCCGTAATTATTTAACTGATTTTATTTGATCAATACTAACCCACTAGAAATCTCGTTGCTCGCATCACACGTATACATTATTTGTGCAATTACGTTCTTCAAACACTCTATAAATTGTCAATACCTCTCATAATAATTAAATTAAATAAACAAACAGTTCGTTAGAAAATGTAGACTACAGTAACTTCCATATTCAGGACAATCATTTATAAGTTTCTTATATTTGTATTTTGAATATTCACGTTTGTCAAAGACAATTTGATTTTTCTTTCGTTAATAAAAATAAACCTTCAATATTCCATCTGAACGTGGAATAAAATTTCAAAGCGGTTTGTAATCTCCTTTCGTCTGGTTAATACACAATAAATGACGCCATTATTTCATTTCTTTTATATAAGAAAGGTACTAACTTAAATAATCCGAAGCGATCAATAAGGCAGTTGGAATGTTTAATGATCATTGAAAAATGCGATATGAATTTTTCATTACAATCAAAATTCTTCAGCGTCATTATTCTGCGAAGAGCTTGCTGTAATTTAATAGCATCGCACTCAAATTTCAGGCGCGGGAAACATAAAAATCATTTTCTCACACACTCATCTGCATCGGTCGATTTTTTACACCTGATTCAGTTGGAAAAAGACTGTCGATTGAAAAAAAAATAAATAAATAAATAAATAAATAAAGAAGAACATGCGAAACGTTTTCTTTGCTATTTTTTTTTTTACGAGGTAATAAAGTTTAATAAAAATTGCCAATGTATATACGTTATCACAATGTTTGATAGCATTTACGAGCGCCGCTATAATGTCCAGAAAAAAAAAAATGTTACTAAATAGTTTCAAACAAATTGTACTATACCACGTAATTTAGTTGTGGGAAAAGTGCGCCGCTGCTGTTGCAATTTTCCTTCAATCACAAGTTAATGGCAGAAGTGTAATATTTTTGTTAATAATGTCGGAGGTTAAGAACGCAATAATTTCTGAAAGTTCATTTTTTATTATTACTAAGGGAGAGACGATTTGATTTATTCTTTGTATATTAGTGGAATGAGTTTGTTGCGCGTTGTAGTATCCGTTGCTGTGGCAACTTGAACCGATGCAGCTATAAACATAAAGTATCGCCGTCGTGTGCAACAATATCATCTTGTGATCTACTTATTGCCACTTGTAACTCGAAACCACCACTTTACGTCGTAAAGCACCGGCTGCGTGTTTACGGTAGCTCATACCTTACGACGAAGAGTTACGCTAATCGACTATAAAACGCACGAAAACGTGTTAGTAATCCGGATTCCTTGAATCACGGCCCCGATAATACTTTGATGAAAGACATTTATGCTTTATAGTAACTTGCATTTACAATTTCGTGCGTGACAATAATGGTGAAATTTAAACTACGTCGTGCTCAAATTTCTTTGGTGTTAATAGAATTACCTCGATATTCGGTAATACAACGCCGTTTTCAAGATGACACTTCCTCGAAAATAAATAATATTAACATTACATAAATTGTTGCTTCTAATAAAACACACTTTTTTTTTTTTATTTTTACATATGCATAAGCTTGTAGATTTTATATCACTTTTCAATCTTTTCCTTATTATTTCTGTTACATCTTGTAGGAGAATTTACATCGTTTTCATTTTATTGCAGCTACAAGTCTATCTTAATTTCAAATCAAAGCAATATCTTACGGTCTGAGCGTTCGTGCTCTATGATGTGTTTATTTCTGCCAAGATAAAAATGTATGAGCGAGAGACACACGTGTCCTAATGGCTCGAAGTGAAAGGATTTGCACGGGCACATATCACGCGTATCGTGTTCGCGCTGTCATTAGAATATTAACCTTTCACGGTACTCCTCCGGTCTACTGGGTGGGCTACGGGTTTTCGTTCCGGTCTTACGTTCCATACGGTGGGTCAAGGTCTTCCGCTTGTCGAAGTGCATTTCGTATTATCTCTGCCCTCCATGCTTTGAGTAATAATTCCAGTTACCAGAGGCTCCAGGAAATCAACGTTGATGGACAATTTTGCATATCGCTCGAAAGATTAATCATCGCGTTACTGTGTTACTCTGATAAATTATCTATTCTATTTCATATATTCGTTGTAAGGAAACTTTCCGATAATCATTTTTTCATATATTAATGTGCAGAAAAGTATTGTTCATTTTTTAATTCATGTAATTTATTTTAAATAATCGTTGAAACAAAATCTTTGTTGGTTTTGTTGGTTTTTTAAGATTCTTTTCTGATCATCTAAATTAATATTTGCTAAAATTTAACTTTGAAAACAGTTATAATTGGAACTGTACGTATATGTTTTATTGTTGAAGAAAAGTTTAGCTTTTAAGAATGTGATACTTTGAACTGTTGTAATTACTATACTTAACTGTACATTACGATAGTTTAAAATGATTTGTCTGAGTTAAGTAAGGTTTAAAATGGAACGAAAGATATCAGTTGTAATTCCTCAGGGCTTTCGATTAAGTAACTAAACCAGTTTATAAATTCACATTGTTTTCAAACATGACTTTTAGAATCGTGAACTTTATCTGAATGATTTTTTAGTTTGAAAACAGTAACATTTTAACATTTAAAAATGTTTAATTGTAGAATGATAAACAAACATTTTAAGTCTGCATAGGGTACGATCACTTTTAACGTAATAAAAGTTTGCAATTTGTTCAGTACGAATTATTTGCGCGTCAAATTGTACATGTATATACTGAAATGTTCAAATCAATATAGAAATCATGTTGAAACAACGGTTCATGTAATGTCAGATAATCCAGTATTAAAACAATCTGAATCAATCTCCGTCTGATATTAACCATTGTTAAAGCATGAAATTTATCGGATAAAAATGTTGTAGCATTTTTCATTTTCAAATTAAATTTATTGAAAAATTGAGATTGAAAAACCATACAAAAGGAAATCATTTCCGTGTAATAGTAATCAAATTTTTTGTTTTGAACTTAAAGGTTTTTATTTTTGCAAAAACTAAAGAGCTTTGATCGTTCTGTCTAATTGGAAAATAGTGTCAAATTTGCAGGAAAAAGACGAACACATCAATCCGATAGAGATTACATCGAATGAAGTTTCAAGGTATTTTAAAACAGCAATCCTTTACGTCTCGTGAACAAACAACATTATTTAACATTTAACACACACATGAAAAATAGATAGTTTATTTGAATATTTCCTGTCAAAGAAATCAAATACATTTTTAAATTACAACGTTTCTGTTCTACAAAAATAATATTTTTTATCAAAACAGCAATTTCAAATTGGGTTTTTTTTTTTTTTTTTTTTTTTAAAAAAAC
>JABFQA010000419.1:0-20335 GCA_022817065.1 Probaryconus sp. ZL-2020 | reverse complement strand
AAAAGTATCCAATGAAACTTTTAAAACGGACTGTACAGACAAAGAGAGGTGGCCCACTTGTATTTTCTATCTCAAGGACCACGTTTCCACCGCAGTTGCACGTTCCAGTATTAGTATATTTCAGTGGTTGCAATTGAGAGTCCATTGATCGAATAAAAAATCCTGCCTTCGAATATTCCGAACTGATAAAATGGCGTTGCAATCAATTGGATAAAAGACGCTAACGAATGAATTAGGTGTATTCAAAGATAAGTGATTTACCGTGTTTTGTGGATAAACGTGAATGTTTATATTCACAGGAAAATGCTTTTATTTTCAATTTAAAAATGCACGCTGAATGTAGAGCGTTAGAATGATGGCGCAATATTGAATTTGCAAAGTTTTGTAAATTTGTTTATTAGGAAAATTTAATAATCGATAGATAAAATCATTAAGGTCTTGGATTGGTACAATTTCCTGACATAAGTATTATGTAATTCAGTAAAGAATAATCAATCGAGATTCACAATAGAATTTGCGAAAAAAAGACAATTGCTTACTCGGTATTCGTGTAAACTGCCTGAAAAATTATGAGTGGAATAATATCCAACGTTTTTTGGAGATACAGTTCACGGTGATATCTCAAAAACAAGATCAGTTGCCATTCTTTTATTATTTTTCCATTCTTTATTTTTTTGCAAGTACAATTTCCATTGCTTAAACCACGCTGTAATTTGTAATAAATTGTCACTGTTAAAAATGTGAAATCTGTTAGTAACTTGATATTATTATAACATTTTTCTAAATAGGCGTCCTGTTGTTCAGATATTAACCAGATTTTCCACTTGAGGTAACCGTATTCGATTCTGTCACTTGGATATTTTTAAGAGTGCTAAAGCTTGAAATTAAATGACGAGGATGATGATTGTAGAAATATTGAAATGGGGAGTGGAGTTAATATATTAAGTTTTCACACTATCAATTGGAGTGGTGCCAAAATTGAAAAAGACATTTAAACTTTTAAGAGGAATCTTAAGTACGAGTTCACTGAAAATTGTCCTTTTACTTAATCTAGATAGACTTTTGTCTTGATAAGTATAATTTTCAAACATCAAGATCTTGGGAAATTTTTTGTTGACTTTCTCTATTTAACGGCATAATTTGTAATATGTTTTTAACGAATGAAATTGTAACAACGTACCTCTGTGCATCTTTACGCTCACTTTAATTTATTGATTAAATTTTAATTACTTTTGAGAATTTATTTTTTATTGGATTACAATTTCATTGTTTTAATTGGAACACTACAGTACCTCGAATAAAATTGAATTCATCCTTTCACAGCTGTACAATGACGCGGAATTAATGTGTCATCAAACTATAAATTCTGTTTTGAAATCTGCACGAAAGTACATATAACGGTCATAGTAATTTCAAGTGCCAATACGTTCATAAACAAGGCATGACACATACAGTCGCGAATCAATTATTAACACCAATCGCCGGCAGTTATCTGAACCGCTAGGAGCGAAATTATTCTCACATAAATCACGTTCTATGGCATTGAAAACGGACGGTAGGCGGGAGGAGGAGGAGGAAGGCAGGCAGGTGGTCACGGATGGCGATGCATTCGAACGTCTGTACGATTGTGTCTAGGTGCCACGGCTCTCTTGCTTGTCTCTCCGCTGTCCCAAGCTTCCTCTCACTTTTCGGAACTATCTCCGTTTCCCTCGCGCGCCATGCATTGATAACGCGTCACCTCCAGATGTCACCCTTTAAGCTCTTCTCATCCTCCATTTGAGACAGTTGGTTCGCCGTAGATAATGCAATGCGTTATCGATATTGCGATTCGAGTACGGCTGCGTTTCATATTTTAATCGTCTCAATCATTCAGCTTTTTAATAAGACTTTGATTTATAAAGTTTCGAACCTCAAGCTTCGATAAATGTACTTTTTCTTGACCTTTCGAAAGGTGTATTAAAATTTGGATGTATGATACTTTGAGAGCCACGAAAACACTTTTGAAGTCCTAAAGAAAAAGAATGAAATATTTCAAAATAAAAAATAAAAAAAAATATCCGAAGTTAAAACAATTAAGAACTATTCACCAATGGGTTCATTTGCTAATTATTTAGATTCAAAGGTTTTAATAGCAAAAAATCGTACAACTGATCCAGAAGAACAATTTACGATAAAAATATGTTCAGCAAGGCGTGATTCCGGATAATCGAATGTGCGGATAACGATGCGACGCGTTTTTGTCAGTTCTAGGATCGATTAGCCCCAATGTCGTCTCTTTGTCGCGCAGCCATCGTATGGGCAAAGAGCGGAATGTTCCATAAATTTTTGACAGGGCTTTTCCCGGTGTCATTCAATTTTCTTTCTGACGAGTGACTAGTTTTCACTCTAGTTTTCACCCTCGCACTTTTCACCGCATCAAACTCCAAAATTTTTTAACGATAATTATTTCAGAAATTGTCTCACGCTCAACCAATAATCAAATAGTTTATCAAACAACTGAAAAGAGAATTATCACAAAGAATGTTGTTTTTGCATTAAAATTTTTAATAAGGAAATTACGCAAAATCATTAAAAAATAAATACGCCCACAATTGTTCATTTCATGATTGTAAATGTAATTGTGGTTTCGTATTATTTGTTACTGGTTTTTAGTAAGCTGTCAGCAAATTGAAAATGTTTACATTTCTGTAATATCGCTGAAAATGTTACTCTGAAAATTAAAAACCGTTTCATTAATTGAAAAGTAAATGGATTTTCTTTGAATTCGAAATTTCCATTTCAACAGATTGATATCTGATTCTATTTGTGGGTGGAATTTAATTGAAAATTTAAAATGCCTATGAATGCGGAATCATTTTAAGTCTGTCGACATTCTTGATACAACCAACAATGAAGATATACAATTACCTAATGGCCATTGTTAATAGCTTTAACAATATTTACTCTATTAAAACTAGTGATTAATGTCTACGTATGGTCAGCCTTAGATTCAACTGTCGATGCAACGCACATTCTAATTAAGTGTAATAATGAAATTTCGTTATCACGAAACAAGTTTCGTTATATCAATTTTCTTTTCATTTAAACTGTATTTAAACTTAGAATTTTAACAACAATAACGTTAATAACCAATGAAACCTAAAGTGTAATAATAAAATAACCGTGTTAAGAGTTATCTAAAGTAACATACGTTAGCATATAATATTCTATTTTATGAAATTTCTTGTAATAACATTAAGTCATTAGTCATATGAGACATCTCCATGTAAAATTAGACATTTTCATGTTCCACCAAGAGAATTCACGTCGATCTATTTAGAATTAGCATGCACGTGCGTCTACGTAGATACTACGTTAATAGATTCGAATTCCTCGCGGATGCAATATGAAAATGTCGGCTTTCCTGCGACGTTATATATTGCTCTTAACGTTATTATTGTACGTAGTATTTTAGTTTCAAGAAATTCACTTAATTTACTACCTGCATGAATTTGGAAATATTACAATGAATATATTTCAGAGGATGTTAGGGCTTTTTCATTGAACAATATCTGTACGATGCTTTTTGAACGTGAAGTATTATTAATTTGTACGATAATTTTCAAGTGAACATTTTAGAATAATGTTATGTTATTCTCACAGACCAATGGACACGTAATTGTTCCATAACTAACTGACTTTCTGCTTTTGCTTTTGTATAATTTAATTTTATCTAAAACTAAAATATTTGTTAAAGTAAGTACACGATTGAACTAATATTAAATATTCTTTCAATATGATAACCTTCGCTCGTATCAACACTTACGATAATGGATTTGTTTTTTTTTTTCCATTGAATCTCGTCAAATTAGATTAACGTTGTTTCATTTCGAGGAATGATATAGTGTAGTAATGGTTGATGACTCTTTCGAAGAATGAAGAATAGTTTCAGTCAGTTCGGTGGTAAGTCGTGAAAACTTTCTAAGGCGAGAAATATGCACTTGATTACCAGTGAGAATCGTTGGTATAACGCGATTCGCTTGTCAATCGTAGACTAGTGCGTGTTTGCGCACTGTACAGGCCACTGTCACAATTAGCTGTATATTGTCAGCTTTGAAAGAGGATCAGGGGCGTTGCGAGATGAATCTCGAACAAGATAGAATTGCATCGGAATTATCCTGACGCAGTGGTATCGGTGTCTCTCCTTGTCGCAGAGACGACTCTGTGTCGTCGTTATGCCAGTTTTCGTGGCTCGCACCACGTTCCGCACTCGGATTACATTAATTGAATATTCATGCTGCATTTGCATCAATTTTTGGCTTGGCTGTTACCTCCCGGCCCTCCCCCTCGCCCTCTCCTACTCAGCCCGCGGAACATCGCGCACAGTGCTGCTGAATCAATGAGGAGCAGTGGCGCATGGACGAAAACTTGTTTGCGACTGTCACCATTTTCGTTCCGTTGTAAATGTCGCTTGCTACGGGATTATGCCCGTTTAACATAAATCTGACAGTTCGCCAAACAAATTCGACGACGCGCTTTTCCAAAATTGGAAATAACCTAAATGCGATACAAATTCGTGCAAAACTCACTCGTTCGGCCCTCTCATCCTTACATCTTCGTTTAACTCCTTTCCATGTCGTGGCTTTGAAAATTTAATGCGCGCTAAGTTTGTCACGTGTTCGCCAACTTTAATTCATAAGTCGGCCGAATGTGTACATCTGAAGCTGAATTATGCATTCGACGTGGCGCTTTATTTTAATTTTAATTAGAGTTTATTGCTTTTTAAGGACAGGCTAAATTATGAGTTTCAATTTTAATGTACGATTTATGTAGATTATTTAAAGATATGCTGACGGGAGACTGCTGTCGGACTTTTATGCCGACGCTCATAATTGTTTTATTACAGTTCTTTTCTTTTTTTTTTTATTTCAATCCAGCCTGGTTCATTATTCAATGGCAGTAATGAATTTATAAGAATTTCTGTAATGTTGTATTGGTGATAGAAGGGACAAAATTGGACAACAATTTTAGAAAATTAGTAAAATTTACAGGGATTATAATTAAAGAAAATCTAGATCAAGTGGTATAAAAAGATTCTAAAAATGTTCTTTTTATTTGCGTCATTGGATGTTGAAAACAAGCTGTTAAATCAGGTAATTGAAGTTACTCTTTTAACTTTTAAATAGACATAACAAGTTACATATAATGCAGTAAAATATCAGTGTTTTCCTAAAAGGCAAATTTATCGAATTATATCGAACTCATGTATATTTCAAATCGTATCTTTTCATATGTTCAATAAAATAAATCTAATTAAATTCAATGGATATTTCCACGTTGTTAAATAAATATTCATTTAAGTCAAGTGAAATTTATTTCACGAGAAATCAACTGTATGTAAAATTAAAGTTTCAAAGAAATTACATAAATTATTTATCAAGGGAAAATGTATGAATTTTTCTTCTACTTAAGCTATTACAGAATTCAATTAAAAAAAAAAAATTGCATTTCTGTAATGCTTAAATAATTTGTAACTAATTTTGCAATTTCATTTATAATGTATTACAAACGAACCAAAATAGAAAAAAGAGAAAACATTGAATTCAATAAATGTCTAAACTTATTTCAGTGGTAAATCTCAGCGATTGTGCAGACACTTAATTTGGCTGCGATAGCCTGTGCGAATAAAGCGGTCTTACCATTGTTCCTTTATTCGCGATAAAAATAAATTTCGATCACGTTCGCGAAAAATGTGTGTTTGAATATTGTGGGAGAAAAATAATCGATTTTCGACAGGTTACCCGGACCGTTCCGGTTTTTAAATAGGCCCATTATTTTGACGCCACGCGAACGATTGAATGCTCTGGCAACGTTGGCTTTGGGAGTGAGAAACTCGCCGACTGAGATTGATAAATTATCAGCTTGAAAAATGTAAAACCAATGCTCGCCCCTCTCTCCTCTCGTTCCCTCCATTTTCTCCGCTCCAGCGTTTGCCCCTTTTTTTTATTTTTTATGTTTTTATTTTTTTTTTTTTTTTTGTACTTGTCCATACCCATTCTGTCCACCATGAATTTCAACGAATGATTTTTCGGGAAAAGAATGTATGAATTGATTTGCCTGTCACGCCACTGTTGTGAACTGCGTTCTGATTTACGTTTATACACAGACCAAACATACTTTTTTTCACCATAAAACAATTTTTTAATACTTCTCCACTCCAATGCCCTAGATATTTCCTAAGGGATCAGCTAAATGCAAAACGCTCGAAGGCTAGGACTTTTGAAATTAGCTCCTGTGATGAATGTATTGGGACAATCGAACGAGTTATTTCAATCGTAAATTTATGTGGACGAGAGTGGAAGAACAAAGTCAATAAAAAGAAAGACATTAATTTTATTTAAAAGTTTAATATTTACTCCATGAGAAATAAATTCGCTATATTTGTAAGAAACGTTACCATTTTAAATAATGTACAGTGAATCGAATGAATTTAGATATCACATTTTTAATTTTAATGCTCAAATAAAATTGGCAAAGAAAAAATAAAAAAAAAAAAAAAAGAAGAGACAATTTAGATAGAAAATTAAAATAAGAAATTCTCTGTTGAAAATAAGCTATTTAAATTTGCTTTGACGAGAGAAACAATGATTCTTGCTTAAAGAAGAAATTTTCGTAGCACAAATGTTTCTCGACGTTCAGTCGACTGTTTATTTAACAATCTGAAATTTAGCTACAGCAATTAATTTCTTTACGTGTAATAGAAAATGTTAAAAGGAATTTTAGTCAATAGGTTTATCGACTTTTACAAGATTTCATGAGGGAGGAGATTTAAAAATAAAAAAGCGAGCTTAATTATTATTTTATACAAATAGCGAATATGCAACGATCAAAGCGAAACTTCGTCGGCGTTAAACTTGTTGATTTGAAAAAGATGTAAAACTATAAAACTTTGAAAGTTGAGCTGAACATAATGGCATAGTAAGTTTTAAAAATTCTCTTCCATTTTAAGATAACGGTGATGTAAAAGTAGTTGGACGGGGGAAACTGAAATAATAATAAAATTAAATTAAATCGTGAAAAAAAAAGGATATTTCGAAAGACGAGAGCGCTTACAATGGTACATTTTATTAAGTATTTTACAAAATCGCTTCAACTTTATATGATTTGTTTCAGTAATACTCACAATTCAAAAACAAATGAACGATACAAAATAAGTGGCAATACAAAGCGAATAGTTTCTACTGAAAAAAATTAGTAATTGCAAATTTTACAAAGCGAATAAATTTCAACCCTATATTTCGAGAAATTCCACACAAAATTTTAAATGCATATTGTAATAATAAAAAAAAAAAAGGATAAATAATAATCAAGACATCATTATTTCATATTAAGTTATTTTTATTGTAATTGTATTTCGTGGGAGCGAAAAAATTATAGGAATTATCAACAATCTCCATTTAATAATCGAAAAAAGAAATGGGTAAGTCTGATTGGTACACGAACTTGATAAATATCTCGGAATGAAGAAGAGAAATCGTAGTTCGGAGTGAAGCGGTTGATTTATAAAACTGCGCGCGTTGGATTGCGCGCAGATCGCGCGATAATGGTGGGATTTGTAATTTGTATAAATTGCAGGAGAATTTATGATTGTCCATCCTGGCGTATCAGGCTCGAGGAATAAAACAAATGAAAATCGATTCGGCAGATTTGGGGTCGAAACTTTTCGGGAGCTTTTTGGACTCGTCGCGTGAAAATCCACGAGCCATAATTATGACCGCCAATGCGGTTTGGTTGGTTTAAATAAAAATTATGTCGCGCACTCTGCCATTAGTTTGCTCGAGAAATTTGTTTAATGAATTTAGTACACAGAATGCGTGGCTTTCAGTTGTTTCGTGGGGAACAATTCTAAACAAGGATGTACCGATTCAAAGGGAATTCGTGAGAATTTTATGGGGAATTCAGTTAATAATTAACCGAAAAGGGATTTGTGTTGGTGGTTAAAGAAATTTGCATTTGAATCTTTTGATGATATAGATGATGGTATTATTTTATAAACTGGAGACAATCGGAATGTTTGTGGCTTTTATATTTTAAATAAATTCAACCGCTAAAACTTGGGCTCAATGATGAAACAATAATTATTTTAATTAATCAACGTTAATTAAAATAAAGTTGGTACAATTTAAAATGTTATTTTAACGATTCCGTTGTTTTATACAAAGTTAATGATTAACAAGATTTAATGAAATCGATTTTTCAATTTTTCTAAAGACGAAAGGTTATCACTGCTTTGGATGTTTAAAAATTACACGAAAATGTCGTAAAATATTCAATATTATATTTCTTTCGCTATTATAGTGTCATCGTTTTACGAAGGGTAATTTAGTCTTTATCGTGACAAAGAAAGAATTA
Organism: Probaryconus sp. ZL-2020; assembly: GCA_022817065.1. Taxonomy (NCBI): domain Eukaryota; kingdom Metazoa; phylum Arthropoda; class Insecta; order Hymenoptera; family Scelionidae; genus Probaryconus; species Probaryconus sp. ZL-2020. The sequence goes on along the minus strand of JABFQA010000419.1, from coordinate 11,944 downwards.
GAAAATCAACGAATGAACATAAACTCGGGGAAAATATAAAAAATGTCAGGAAATTTGATCGAATTTACATTAATAAGTTACAATAATACTTTATACTTTATCGGCAATGAAATTTTATTTAGTAGAATAGCCATAAAAGTTTCAACATAAAATTAATAACTTCTCTATAACATTTTTTACGAATGGCACAATTCCTTATTCATGGGAATAAAATTTATATCTAAATTTCATCGTGTTTATATTATGCAGAGAAGAGAGTCGAAAGAGTGTCTTAATAAAACTCGACCAATTAATTACTCGATTCAATAAGGCCATAACAATTTAAATAACATCTTTATTATAGCTGTTTCTTCTTTTAATTATTGTATGATTAAGAAAAAGAAATTACAGAAAACTGATAACAATTTTTGGTTTAAATTGGTTGAAATGTCAAAAAATTGTGATCTTGAATTTGGAATTCTTTGATAAGGGTTAATGTATATATATCGAGACGCAATTAGTATTGTCGCACTCATTGCTTGGCATCAATTTGCAACAGAGTAACAAGAAATCATGGCGTCAAATTCATCTATTAATAACTTCTAGTCTTCTGTCGTAAAACAGAGTAATCGATTATTCCGATAAATATTCACGGCGCCTGTGAAATGGCGGCCAAAATCGATTTTCATCGTGTGCGCGCTTTCGGAGCAGTGCGATGTCGTTACATTCGTGTATTTAACGCTGCTGAGCAGGCTGTTGCTGTGATGCCCTCGCAACTGTTAGTGGTCGCTAATACATGCGACATTTAATCATCCGAGAAGTCCGAGAAGATAAAATGCCTTTTTTTCACCTATTTTCAACTATTACAAATTGCATTCTCTCTTTCTCTCTTACTCCCTCTATGTCTCTATTAATCGTTGATGAATTTGGCACCCAGTGAGTCTTTTGATTGATACTTAATATTATTAATATTCGTAAAAGGGAAGTAAAAATTCATTTATAGTTTGAAATTAATAAAACATCTATAAAACTTTTTACATTGTGTAGGTGATAACATTTATAAAAGTATATATATAGTAAAATTTTCGTGACGTACAAGACAAAGATATATTTTTTGACACGATTGCTTCTATTCGTTGATTGTAGACATTAAATTCTACTGTCCTGGATACATTTTCCAATTAAAGTTAAAATCCTTTACCGACACTTACACGTCTAGTAATCGCTCGTATAATCAATGGGTGCAAACGTGAGATCATTAATAAAGTAGTTTTAGAATAATTAAACATTCTTACGAAGAAATTTGAATGTTCTCTGAGTTCCAGAAAGATGATGGTATTTTGAGGTTCTTCGTATAATTCTTTTTTGATCACATTTTAACTGATCGTGGGTTTTTTTTTTTCTTCAAGGATCGAAATATAAATTTTAAATTATAAAATTCGTAAAATTTGCTTTTTTGAAAATTGATCTTTAAAAATTTCATTAAACTGCGCTATACAAGTTTCTATGTTCGGCAAATAGCTGTCATTTGAAAGGATAGTAATTGATTATTTCGAAACATGAAAACTTTTGTCGATACATTTTAATATTGTCTTTGGAATGGATAGAAAAATAATGTTTTGTTAAGAAAACAAGAGAGGTTGCAATATTTGTCAACGTCATCAACTTTTATAATTTTGAAGAAACGTAAGTTAGTTTCGGGACGAAACTCGGATGCCACGGTGCGTTGTAATGCAAAAGTTCTTAATTTCGAGAAACATTGACGTGCACAACACAACATTACTGTCTGCTGAATTCTTTTTGCATACGTCTTGGGGGGGGGGTTTACTTATTTAGAATCAGTAATATGGTGATTTATCAAAGTCTAAGCACGACGTCGCTCTTTAAGACCGCTAGATTCCGCGTTCTCAAGGCCGCATCTGCGTGTCAAGATGACATAATGTTCTTTTGCAAGTACTTTTACGATCGCATCGTTTTATAATTAAATTCCACGCGAGACGAGTGGCTGACACCGTGCACTAATTTGTCGCTTCATTACCATTAATTACTTGTGCTTAATTCTTTACGATGTCTCGTTGAAAATTTGTATGAGCTTGATTTCAATGCGTGTAAATATGTTTAATGAAAACGAAGCAAAAAATTTATTTTCTAGTATGAAAATAAAATGTCCACATTATTCACCTTTGCTAAACAAATTCGCATGCTAACAAAACACTACAGTATATGTTTAATATTCCAACAAATTAATATTAATTTTGCACTGCGGGTATTTCATTATTTTTTGACGCGGTTGTAGTTGTATTCAATGAATTATTATAATTATTGTTTTACTTATTTATTTTTGAGTAAAATTAACTAATCAATTTTCTGACACATTAATTGAAAGCATTTGTTAATGTTTGCATTGAAATTAAATAGTAATTAATATTTTATTAGTCTATAATTAAATGGTTTTTTAACTAAAATGTGCATCGATGATATATAGGTCACTGAGATTAATGCAGCATTATTAAATATTGGCTATTTTAGCACACATTAATATTTAAAAGTGGAGACTATCAATAAACCGTCAGACTGAACCTTTGATGAATCATATTCTTGGAGGCTGAAAAAAATGTGAACGAAAAATAGTTTATCATATAATTAATATAGTAATTAAAATAGTAATATTGAAATTTGTATAATTCATGCAAACAGAATTAACAGTAAAATATAATTAATTTGCACAAAGTTATAATCAAAATTGTTTTAATTGATAATTAATTGTAAGCAGCTTATCATATTTAACATACTAATTTCCTGTATTCTATTTATTTCTAAAATAAGTCAGTCGTTGCCGAACGAATGGAACCAAGAGGTTCGAAAGTATCTGAAATATGCATGAAATATTTATTGATTGATTTTCTGTGAATGTTGCCAAAATTAATTCCAGGTGTTGATCAAAAAATTTAATTCCCCTCTGTGTTTTCTTTAATGATATTTACTTCATTGTTGCAGTTTCGATAATATGTACGATAATTATGATTTTCAACGAAACTAATAATCAATGCGATATTGATTTCATTCATTTAAATTCACGATTACTAATCATAATTAAAATCATTATATTCTCTGAAAATGTTATCATCATATTTTACGGCTTAAAATGGACGTTCCTTCTTTTTAATGATAATCTAAATATTTATTTTCGTCAGTTATTACAATTATTTTGCATTATAAATTATAACGTATAAAAATTCCTTCACGTTCATGACTCAAAAAGCTTAACGACGAACATTGTCAGATTTTGAAACCATCGTGTTAACGCAAAATTGCTTTATCGTAGAGTGCAATTTTTTTCTCTTTTGCTTAAGACCATCTTTTCTCAACTGAATGGCAAGCTTATCGCCGCCGTATCACTATCGCAAATGAATCGTAATGTCGTAAAATTTCGCTTTACATGTGCTTGTGTTCGCCATAAGATTACGATTAAACTAAGCAAAGTTTAAATTTAAAATAATCCTCAAAACCTAGTACAAAATATATTATTATTTCAAATTTCACATTCAGATAATTAATACGAAATGTAATATGTAATATAAATGAATCTTTAAAGTTATCAGAAATCTGGTTACGGTGCAAAGGCGCGTACGTATCACGCAGATAAGTCAAGTAAATCTTTCTATGCACGTTGTAACTAAGTACGAGAGCCTTTGCATTAGTCTTTTTACTTAGGTCTATTAAGGTGCTTCAATGTGAATGAAGTTCCTCTACTTTAAAATTAAATTAAGGCGTAGTGTCATTTCATTATACACAAAAAGCAATTCTTTTAATTATAACTGAAACTTATACCGAAAATGGGTTAATGAATTTTATTTTTCTTTTATTTTTTATTAACACTTATTAGACTTCATTATCGATAACTCTTATATCTCTCACGTGAATATTTAATACGAAAAGATTTTGCACAATAAAATAATATGATACCATGAAAATGCAATATCACAAGATTCAATATACATGATTGAAATTTCAAGAGGTGTATATTTATTGTATGAAATTACTATGTTTAATTTATATCGACAAATTAAATAGCTCTCTTAATCATTGCAAAATTGAATTAATATGAATTGAATGTAATATATATACCGAACGTTTGAAAACGAGGGGTAATAACGTTAAACGTTGAATTCGTTGAAATTTACATCGTTTGACGTAGTAATTAACAACGAGCGCATAGTTGAACGCAGTCAGTATTATTTACGAGAAACTATAAAAATAAAGTTAGTGCAAAATAGAGAAACCGTTTGGTGTTTGAAGTTCGAATGCAATAACTCACACACAACGCAATCCTGACTTTATTATTAGAGTTGGGAATTTCATGACGTGTATAGTATTTTCGGCACACATCAAAGTCGATGGAAATTGATACCTCTTGTTGTTGACATTTGGAAAGTTTTGCCTACAACCAGTAGCTCGTGGTGTAAGTTTTCTGGCTGGCGCGATATCGAATTCAAAACTTCCAATTGAGGGAAGAGAGAGACACAGAGAGTTTCGAAATGGTTTGGCAAATTGAAATGGTCAAGCTAAAGGTGATCTAATTTAGAAAAACTTGCGTGTCTGCCGAGTGATCGCATTTCCAGATTAGTTAGCGCCTCAGTGTTTGCATTCTGGCGACATTCCGAGTTCGTCAGAGAATGCAAGTGCTCGAAGTATAAGAAACTAAATTTAAATTACCCGATTCTGGCTCCAGAGCTCATCCCAACCTAGTTTCCCTGAAACCCTTGTCTCGTTTTACACACTATCGTCTAAGCGAGCTTGTCGTGTCAATTACTAACTCGTAATTATTATCGCGCAACGGAGAACTGTCTGCTTTAGTTTGCCATTTTACCCCCCTTACGACTTGTACGAACAACTTCATTTTCCTTTCTGCCGCTTGCTCAGTAGACTTTTTTACGATCAGATTTACATGTCATTTTAGACAGGAAAACTTTTTTTCCCCAGCTTTCGGAATTTGGGATTTATGTTATGTTATATTGAAAATTGAAATGAAACAGTGCGTTAAGGATGATAACTGTTTTTGCTTTGACGAAAATCTAATAATCTTTTAAATGATACTTTGAGAATAAAAGTATATTTTATCTCGCTTTGTTACAGAAGCAAATTTTTATCTTTTGAAGAGTGTAGTATCCCTTCGCAGGTTCAAAGGAAAAGTATCATTAACTACGTCAAATGTTATTTTTTGAATACATATCATTAAAGTTTTTGTAAATTGTATTCCAAAAAAAAAAAATGAAGAAAAAGAATACGGTTTAAACAAACTTTACATAGAGCTTATCTTTTTAAATCTTATTATAATTATATGATTAATAATATATCCTCGAGTAAACTCGTTATAAAATTTCACAGAATAAAACATTTTCAAAGTTTCAGAATTCATTAGTATATTTTTAATTAAGTCTGTCTCTTTACATACGTCGTGTATAATTTGCATAAACCGTTATAGATAAATATTGAAATTCATGAATTTTTGATTAAGCGTGAATGGTGAATGTTTTTAAATGATCTCTTATAGAGATTTGACGATTCCTTTATATATTGATGTGAATGAAAAAAGCACGGACAAGCTCAAACGTAAATAAGGTGAAAATACAAGGCGAAACGTGCGTTAACCAGGATTAGTACAAACCGCTATTTGGCAAATGGAATGCAAAATATATTCGGACGTATATCATGCTGTCGAGACAGTTGTAATCCATTGCTGTGGACATAAATCGAGAAAGCTGCAGTGATGACTCAATTCTAAGCTCATGGCACTTTGTGTAATTAATGTGCATCCACGGCGTGGGAAATTTTCACGATTATACAAAAAAATGTTAAGGCAAGGAAAAGCAGTTTATGAGCTTCGGAATATTAATTTTGTTTTACCGCGAGTTTTTGACTTGACAAATTTTGCCAAATCAGACGTGAATAAAAATTTAATAAACTTAAATTGAAAAGGAGTGTGACGCTTTTTGTTCTGTGACTTTTTTCGAAATCATAAAACAATTTATTGTGGAGAAAGTAAGCTTATCAAGAAAAGTGGCCGAACTTAAATAGAATAGAACGGTCGGTGAGGGTCGCTGGAAGAAAACAATAGCCAGCGCTCGGAGATGTCAACGTTCTTTCTCCGTTATCGATGACCCTTATCAGCAATGTTAAACAAGTAATTTTAAAAGTTGCTTGTTCGCTGGAATCGTAATTAACTTTTATTACATTCGCACTTTCATGATTTGTACATCTGGGTTTAACATAAAATGTAAACGCTATTAATTATCCTCTTATTAATAACTTTACTGAACTGACTGATGGATACCTATAATGGTATTTAAAGTCCATTATTCGCATGCGTTACGTCCAATTAAACGAAATTAAATTCATTTTCGATCTATTAGTTTTTGACAAGTGCTTCTTTTAAATTAATTAAATAAGTATTATTACGGTTAATATATATTTATGTATTTATATACACTTCAGTTTCGTAATATATTCATGTTTTTTTTTAAACATGCAAAAATCAATTCTATTCTAAACGTTAATTTACAAGGAATGAGTTTTTATTGTTAATTTTTTGAACGGAAATTGTTCCAGTATAATCAATTTTGCGTATATATGTGAGATTATGAAGAATTATTATGTTAACGTGGAATTAAATTGCATAAATATTTTATCGTTTTCCGCATTTAAATTGGTATGTTTTTAAACCCACAAATGTTAATATTTCGTTATTCAAATTACTTTTTTGGTTTGCTCTGTTAAGTGCGTGGATTGATATAAATGTAGTATCCATTTTTATGATTCATAAAACATTCAAGCTGAGTTATATCCGTTGTCGAAGTTTCACTTAAACGAGAGAAATTAATGTGTAGTTCATATTGTAATTTTTTCAGACATTAAATTACAAACATATAATATATAAAATTTGAAATTTAATAAATTTGAAATTTGAAATGTGGATATTTTTGATTGTTGGTAATAATTTTTCAAGTATCATAGCTGCAAAATGGTTCCTGATAATACGAACCAAAATCGAACATTTCTGCATAAAGATTTATTATGCCGTAGAGTGATATCAGAACGTAACTAAACCTGTTATTCAATTTGTATTAGAGATGTGTGTACTCCAGCTAAATTATCCACGATCTCGCATGATCACTGTTTATTATTCATGAGCATCTTAATCTCTATTACACGAAACGCACATACATTTGTTGTTTTATTCTCAATAATTAAACTCCATTTAAATAATTTATAACGAATCACATCAAAACCATAATTCCTCTCGAATAATAAGGACTGACTTTTTTAACACGTCGAGTAATTCCAAAATTTCAACTACTGCTGCTACAACTGATTATTTACACTATTCATCCTGCATGATTATACATCGCTGATTTTGATCTCACATAAATTATAAATGATAATGGTTCATGTGCTTTTATTACATCGGATATACAACAATAATCGCTCTTAAACGCCACTTCCATGATTATTCATGCCATTTGGATATAAACCATTATACGCGGTCGTAAATTCGAAAAAATACACCAATCTTTTATTTTCAAGTGCTCGACCTTTAGTAGCAAAAATTTCCATGCCTCATAAAATGCTCTAGGGTAATATTATTCAAGCCGATAATCGATGTCATTAATGGTCTTAACCCCTTCTTCCACTTCACTTCTTAACCTTTTAATGAAAGTCTCCTTTTTAATGTTCCTTCTCAGTTTATACGGGATTATGATTTTAGATGGTCCAGATTTGGCGAATGCGTGTGTCTGAATGCCATAAAATTTACATGATTTATTTTACTGATATGATATTCAATTCTTGTCGAGATAATGTATATTAACAACAATGATGTATATTAAATTTATTTTACAATAAAAAAAAAAAACTTATCAACTATCACTTGAGATACAATAAAGAAATTCGCGCCATACGTCCTTCGGCAATTTTTGATAAATGCCATTGTAACAATCTGTGTATCAGATTAATATTGATCCGCGTCGTTTAACCGAAGAAGAGGCGAATTTTTTTAATAGTCTGCGGTCGACTGTGGGGCTTGCGATAAGCCGACAAGGTTTTATACGAACTGTCGACCGTATCGTTGCGAGAGCTTTAAAGCCCGGGACGTAACGTACCTGGATATGTGTACGTATGTAGTACATTACATTACGTACATAGGTAACGGTGCAGGAGCGTTGACAGTAAGCCGAACGAGGAAAGTAGCATTATCCGTAGTAACGCAGACTTGTGCGAGAACTCCCTAATATCATTCTCCACTTCCTTATTTCCGTCCGCGTTGAAACAGGTGCTGCGAAGGCAGCGCGCAACTGTGTCTCCGGTGGCCAATGACGGCCTGCGAGTGTTCCCACGATTTTAATTTCGCAAAATAATGGCCTCGTAAGTTCCGAAGGCAAGGCTCCTTCTACTTCCGCTTCTCGCGTCGACGACTCGTGCAGCTTTAACGACGGTATTAAAGTGTTTCGACGTCACTGGCTCACGCCAGATTACAAGCTAAGCTAAAACTATCTATACGAGGATAATGAGCGGATAATCACTCTATATTATTGATTTTAATTACGAGGGAAAAAATGTGTGCTTCATGATGGAACAGGACTGACCGTGAATGATTTACGTGATTGTGCGGAATTCACAAGTGGTTAGGATAAAGATAAGGTCAGACGTAAGAGAAAAAGATTCCGTAAAGGTTACTTTCTTTTTGGCTTTGCAGTATTATTATTCAGTGTACTTGTAATTGAATTCGACTGTTATGAGTTGGAACGATTACCTTGTTCAATCTGTATTAAAATTAGAGAATCATAAGTATTGAATTAATTGTACATTATACACTATATTGACAAATAACCTAATTTCCAAAATATAATTACCAATTTGCGATTCACAATTCTGTGGCATAATCACTAAACCGTACACTGACCGTACACTCAGAACAGAAACAAGGCATTTAATCATAATAATATAATTTAATGTGATTAAATTCAAAACAATTGCACGAAAAAACTGCTATATCCTGAAATTGCCTTAGGAGCGTTGTTTAATATTATCAGAATGTTGTCATTGATATTCCAGAATTCTATAGCGTGATAGAACTGTATCGAATGGCATTTTTCTCAATAGGAGAATACGCGGCCGTTTCATTTGCGTTTTGAAATTTACCTTTGCCATTCGGTCGAACGCGACCCACGTTAAATCGTACAAATTTCATGATTATTTTGCGTATTAAAGACGGCTTATGGCTTATTATCCGGGCATTGTGCTTTTATTGCAGCGAACGTACTGCCATTTGATAACTGAAACATTCCGGACTTAAACGTCCGCTGTTTCGTGCAATCTGAAATATTCAAATGAAATTGACTTTTCGGTACGGTACGTGGAACATTTCATTCGTCATTTTGTAGTTTGTGCTATTTTATCTCCATTTTGGTCAAACGTTGTCGCCATTCAGCACGGTAAGTCACGTGTTTACGTAACATGCATTCTCGATTTCCGCAAAAAAAAAAAAAATAAAATAAAAATTACGTATATACTTTGACCGGGAAAAATCGTGGCTTCGGATTCAATTTCGTTCATTTTTTTTTTCACGTGTTCATTTTATGACAGTTGCAAATTTTCAACCCGCGTGACATATTTTCATTCTTAATTTTTGCATGATTTGAAATTTTTCAGGCTTTACAAACATTCATAACAAATAACTCTACGTAACTGGTCCGTTAATTCCTGTTATTTAGTTTATCCGAAATAACGAATTTTCTAAGTCTCGGTAATTTCGTTAGCCGCTCGCCAAAAGTGCGCCAGTTTTATTCCCTTGGTTGATGCGAATATAATAACGCGTAATTAAATTAAAAGGATAAGCCGAAGCTCACAATTAAGAACGTAATATCTTTTTACTCCTGACTTTCCTGACATAAATTTTGGAAGCAAACCGCTGAAAGATACAAATTGTATGATAAAGGAAAGAAAAAAACAAAAAATTGGGATGGGGAGAAACAGTTAGTGTGGAAAAACCCAGTTTTATAACGAGCGACATGGTGGAAGTAGGTTTCGTGCATACCGTTCCAGTCAAATCAGGATGTAACCAGACTACAGGAGCTATTGTTGTGAGATGTGGGTCAACCCCCGGTCGTGTTTCCGGTGTCGACGTGCTAACGCGTGGAACTGCCACGGGGGAGGGGGGGGGGAGGTGACGCTACACGGATTCTCGCTAACGTTATGTCATCATAGAAGACACTTCCACGTCTCCCTTGACTTATTTAATATTTAAAGCCAGTTCCGCGTGACGATAGTTTTGCTTTTACTTTTATTTACTTTTACTTTACACAATTTCTTTTTTCCCTTGCTTTTGATAAAGAGAGAGATAGAGACAAAAAGGGAGATTGTTTTAAATAAGAGAGATCGCTAAATTTACGTTGTAAATTGATTCTGCGTTAGCACCGAGGCCTCAGTGTTGGGAGACAGGAATATTTACATGTTTATGCATTGTTTTTTATGCTCCAATGCGGCGTTGACAAGTTTCGAGCGATAAGAATACGCGAATGTCCCGAGGAGATCGTCTGAGCGCAATTTTTACAAGTTATTTTACATGCTTTCATCTCCCGAACGCGTATCTTAACGCAAAAAACCCGCTTTATGGCAGACACTTAACGCGACGCTTTTTATGGCACTTGGTACATGTAAACATAAAATTCGAATTTTGAAATCTCGTTTGTCATTACTTTATTGATAAATCTATTGTAAAAATGGAAAATTATTATTGGATTTAAATTGTTTAATGATGGTTTCACATTAGTCTTGTAACAATTCATAACCAACAGATCATTTTGTCTTCTTATACAATTCTTCTAAGATTCACTAATTAAGACTTATTTATATCTAAAACATGAAAAGACGTAAAAGTTTAAACATAAATTTTAAGCTTACAAAGTAGAGTGGTTCTTAAATAATAAAATAAATAAAATAAATAAAAAAACTCGCGAATAGTTTATTTTGGAGTGAATATGGGCTCTGTGAATTTAAAATTATTTTCTGTAATTATATTGAAATTATCTGATAGGTAGAGCTCTGGAGCAGCGTTTCTTCTTTAAGACAGTCTTATAGTGAATAACTTCGAATACAGTATTTTATAATTAGAACGTCAACATCCGTAATTGATTTATCTTCTAATTTCCAAGCTCCACAGGACTTGACTTTCCACGAACGTTATCATCGTTGTTTTAATGATGCCATTACGGTCCTTCAGTCTCATTGAGTTATACGGAGTTATAAATAATGGAATATATCTTTCAACATGTAAAGTGTAATACAATTTTTGTTCGACAACTTACATTTCCTAACGTGATATATGTATATAATAATTAAACTATAGTTACTGTTTAAACCGAATAAATTTCATTATCTAGTCAACAACTTTCATTTGACATTTACTATTTGTTATTAATGAAGATATTTTAAACTTTTTTTTTTTATAATTTTTCTACTGAAACAAAGAATTCATTTTAGGTTTCTTAGTATCTTTATAAAATGAACAAAACCTTGAAAAGTTTAAACAAACAATGATAGTTTCTCAATAGATAATTCAAGAGTTTTCTTCATTTGTAAATCTACATTCATTTTGTATTACAATAAACGTGTTTTGGACAAGCAGCTCATCTGAAGTAGGAGAAATGTCTAATCTCAAAGTTACGCTATTGCTTCGTAAGTGTACCTCCGTAAAGGCGATCGCACCTTTTCGGCTTGAAGAATGCCGATACGTGACTGGAATGTTCTAAACTGAGGCAACTCTCGGCATGGATTGCTAGTATTTCATTCTTGTTCATCGGTTTTTCTTTTTTATTGTACTATACTAAACTTAGGAAAAAGTTGATCTCAGCTTCGACCGTTTAATGTTCAAATGTGGATTTTTTGCTACAACCATAAAGATTGGACC
>JABFQA010000418.1:0-20343 GCA_022817065.1 Probaryconus sp. ZL-2020 | reverse complement strand
TACGTTTTTTTTTTTTTTTTTTTTTTGCTATCGCGCGTGTAAGATGTGCACATGCGACTCATTGTTTAATTCACGCCATAAATAGCCCGCTGGACTGCGAAACATAATGGTCCTTGCGGCGCGAGAAGAATGAACCTGGGGTCCAAATAAAAGACAAGCAGAATAATAAGGATAAAACCACATTCAGAAAATTTCAAATGTGTTGTCCTCACTTCCTCGCATTATTTTTTTCGCTCTTTGTTCTGGCTTGTCATTGCAATAAAAAAAAAAGTGCTATTTGAGCAACAGCGAATTAAAACGATCCAATGAAATTTGCAATGCCCCGAGAAATGTCCTCATTGTTTGAATCAAACGCATTACCTCCTCCTTGTTTCCGCTTATTAAAACGATCTCCCTTTGCTTTAACGAAACTAATGTACTGCAATTCCGTTGTTTTGAGAAACTCAACTCCTTTATGGAGCACTCACGAAACTTAATTATCATCATCATCATCTGAACCCTGTGATTTCAATTATCCATAAGCTTCCGCATTCGAAGACGCGGTCACTGATAAAAATTCAATCGTCGTGATCTTTCGAAAACTTCTTTCCGCCATAATTCCGGCGAAATTTCCTAACTTCGAATAACAACTTACATTGGACGATAACAGCGCTATACTTTCCGCTGTGCAATCGTCATTAACATTAACATTTTTTGCCCAACTCCGCTCGTAAAAACCCCTCATGTCGTCTGTGGTCTTTTCCATCGACTTTTACGAGCGGGGAAAAAGTAGCGAAAAGCTCTTTCCGGAATGACACCCCAAACAGGCCTAGGCACGACTCGCCAGCCAAATAATTGCTCCGTCCGTCCGTGTACGCTGTGTACACACAGCACTTGTGCACACATCGTCATACACGAACGCACGATTTCGAACGCACCCTCCTGTCAACACGCGCACTCGAACATGCTAATGTGCGTATACATACATGTTCACAAATTGGTATAAGAGGGTGCAACACGCTCAACCGCAATACGACCAACGTACAACATGTTTATGCATTGCCAGTAACATTAACATCGCAATTTATGCGCGCTTTGGACTCGGGACCCCTATTCCGCCCCCGCGCCCTTCGGGGGCCAGCTCCTCGACCCCCGCACGACTCGGGACGATCAACCGATACACGGCCAATCGCCCCGGGGGTTCCTATCGTGTCCTAAGTCCCTTTAACTATGGTTATTTATATATTATCGATCCAACGAAAAAGTCCAAAGGACACGCGCCGCACGCGTTTCTGCGTGGGAGAAACAGAGGCATCTGTCTTTATCAGTTCGGGTCCTCTCTCTATCGTTTCTTTGCTAGAAGCCCTCTTCGTTTATCTTGGAAATTTCTGCCTTTAACTGTGGTCGGCGACCATTGAAGTTTACACCGAAGAAACATTACGGCCGCGATGAACAACGTTTATGGTAAATATAATCAATGGGCTATTTGTGCGAGCCATCTAGCACATTAGGCGCTGGAATAGACTCTTAATTGTTGCGCGATTTTATAACTACGAAGGGCACGAAAGTTTAAGGTCTCTCTCGTTTTGAGACTGAAGGCGGCCTGAATGAAAGCCATTCAGGTTTTTACGAGCCTGTGAAAATATACAAGGAAATTATTGAAAATTCGAGGTCGCGCGGATGATAAATGTTATTAGCCTTTTATGGCGTGGGAAATTGTTTATGAATTTGCGTTACGGCGGAATTCATTGTGAAAGCGGTGAGTGGGCGAGTGATATTCGGACAGTGGCAATACGGAAAAAATGAGATATTTTGACTCCAGCCTGACTGTTGGTTCGCTGATATAATGTTACTGCAATATTGATGTGTTTGTTGAATGTTGATATTATTGTAATTACAATAACAAAGTGCGATATTATTTTAGCAACAATGGTTCTCGAGCTGATGTTAATTGCGTTGTTTGTACGCATATAGGTCTGTGTTATGTTTCAAAATTAATCATGGGCATCTGTAAAATTACATCAGATGGAATTAGTTTTTGATGTTGTGAAAGTTTCACAATTAATTAATTTCACTGTTAGATTATTTTATTCAGAAAAAGAAAAGTCTTTATTTACTGAACGAAAAATATCTTAAGGCACGAATAAGAAGTTTATTCAATCAATTACTTTTATTTCGAATACTTTTATTTCAAATTTAATTTATTGCTTATTTTTAAGGTGTTTATCACAAACAGGGCTTTGTCTAGGACATGCTTAAGTTATATAATAAAGATATTATCCGATATTATTATATAGAATCAATTAGTATTACTCACATAAATTAATCAAATCTAATCTATACACGAATTGAAATTATATGAAGATAAAATTTAATACTAAATATATTTGAATAGAATATCAATAATATTAAGGTTTGCATTCAATGATTGCATTCAATTTAGTACGAACGTTTATAAACCTCTTCATGATTTATATAACATCGCTGTGAGATTTATAAAAAATATACTTGGAGAGATGTACTTATGCAAGTAACCACAGCATTTGATCAATCATGAATCGATACAGTGAAAGGTTTTTGAATATGCATTATATGTACACGAGCTCGAGCATGTCCTTCAACAGAATCAGAGATCGTAACATATATATCTGTAGAATATACAGATCTTATATATAGCTCCACATATATATTGTTTTTGAACGGTCGATAAGTACTGCGAGACCTTTATAAGTAAATCGTATATTGCATGATGTATATCGAATAATACAAAACCATATGTATGACACGCAGTATTTTATCCACCTGCTCGAAACCTTTATAACTCGTACAAGTGCGGCAACGCATCGACTGTAATTTGAGGGCTCTGACTCTGCAAAAAGGGAGGGAAAAAAAAATCAATCGACCTCCTATTTACGCTGCCACGAATCCTCGTGGCTTTTAGAATGGAGATCGGTATTTACACCAGAAGCTATAATTCTAACGCCCGTAAAGCACGATAAAAACACGAACGCATCCTGTTCCTTGGCTCCGCAGGTTCCTCGCTTACATTAAACCTCGGCTCGTTTCTGCTCGACTTAGTTTCCATCCCATTGATTTTCAGCGCTGGGGTCGAAACCCTGCATCAGGTAAATAGGGAGAGAAACTTGCAAAGTATCCGCGAGAAGAGTTTGCGAAGCGAGCTTTTGAGACGTCGACTGGTGCCGCGTGTGGGTGCGTTCGCGTGTGCTGGTGCTCGCTCGCACGTACCCGCTCGTTTTCAAGATGTACGGCAGTTCGGAGCCACATTTGTACGAATTACGGGCCACCGAATCCAGCTCGACCGGAAGCTGAGCCACGTCACATCGATCGCTGCGAAGGAGCAAGAAATTTTTGTTTGGGAATCACCTTTTCCACTGAGATCATTTTGCACGAATGACTCGCGAGAAATTGGAAATTCCGTGACATCAAATGGAAAAAGTTTATTCTTACATTTTTGGAAGAATGAAAACTCCGGGTGTTATGGATCGACCTTCTCTCTGATTATATGCACGAAAGAAATGTACAGAAATATATTCACGAGGCTGTGGTTGTGAAAGCGATAATAAAATTTGCAAATTGAATGATCTTATTTTGCTTTGGTTTATCCACGCGCGGAGTGTAGCCGTCTGCTTACACGCCCTTTTAAAAATAAAGCTTTATCTTACAAGGAATCTTTTTATGGTAATTGGAAAAATACCATTCAGTAATTTTTTTCTGGTTACGAGAAAGAGGAAACATAACTTTTTAAATTACACTGTAAAAAAGGAAATACGATTGTACTAAGAATAGTTGTACGTTTGCAAAAGTATAAATTATATCACTTTTTTAAATTTAAAGAGACAAAAGTAATTTCAATACATTGAAATTACGTCACGTGATTTATGAAATAGTGAAACATTGTTCGTGTGAGTGACCTCACTGGAATACGAAGCAGCAAAGAATAGGGATTCATTGATAATTTTTGACGAGACGCAAGAAAAAAACTTGAAGCTGTTTTTGTGAACCGTCCTTCATGGGCTTCCACTAAATTACTATAATAACGTGTCTCGTTAACTTACATATGTCTATAGCGTGTCCGCCATGGCAGTAGAGTATAAGTGTGTAGAGAATGAGGCACGTTTGCTGCAGGTAGTCCATGGTGATGCTAGTCCAGGAGCCGGTAATCATCGAACTCTCATAACTGCTTCTGCAATCAAGAGAAAAAATTCGGTTAATTAGTTTTGTGCGATTTCCTGTTAGGATACACACATAGTCTAACAAAATAATAGGGTACAGTTTGAAATTGATTATTTTTCAATTTAATGCTTTGAATTCTACCAGATTGATACCGTGTTTAGTTTGGTTTCAACGTATAGAATTTCTAACCCCCTATTTATCATAATTGGGGAGTTAAACTGAAATCATTCCCATTTACCCGACACCAAATGTTGACCACCCAAGACGACGAGCAGATGCAAGCTCTTTCCGTCGCAGCAAGAAAAGCTACTTCGAAATTTCGTTTGTAAAAGGTTTAAATGGATTTTAATGCGAGATCCAGAATTTCAGAATGAAATTCTGACTGTGACTTAGAAAAAATGAAGGACTATAAATTTGAGGCGTTATTACGATGAGTAAAATAATTTCGTTCCGACAGGGCGCTCTTCAAAAAGCATTCATACTTAGGAACTTTCGCCACATCGTGGAGAATATAATTAGTGCAGTATTTCTCGTCGAGGTACATTGATACTTCAGCGAACGTATTATGAGCATTATTAATGACCTCGATGAATCCGAGTGAAAAGTTAATCGAGTGACGGCATAATCATCCGGACTCGAAGTTTAATGGGGCTTAAAGAGTCGTTTGCAGTGAAAGAAAAGGAGACGGAAAAAAATAAATAAAAGGATCACGAGAGGGGTATAGTATCTTATATATTTCGCGGTCATCCTTGCACCCGTAGTAATTTCTTTTAATTAGACCCTCGAGGATTGAGATAAAGTGGCTCCGCAGATGCTTCGATCCCAAACGAGAAACTCGTTCTCAAAAAAATCAAGAAAAAGAGAGGAGAAAAGACAATCGCGATGAAATACTGTTTCGCAAAATTTGCAGTAGTATTATTGATTCATCGATTGCTCGAAAACGCACAGGCATCTGCAAGCTTTAATTAACGCTCACATTAATTCTCGCAACGTTTTTTGTAATGCTTTGATCAATGACGCATTTTTAATTATTCATTTTGTACATAATACCAGAGTTGTCGACCGCGTTAAACGCTCCGCAATTAATAACATCACGGCGCACTGACGTGAGTTGGAAACCTTTCATTTGCAGCAACATTTCTTGGCTTGCTTTAAAAGTTTAGATTTTTCTTTGCGTCTGGAGCGCGCTATTAATAACATTCTTGCTCCATTTTGAAAGCTCCACTATCCGACGCGCGGAACCTTTATGGACACAGTGTTTTAATTTCAAAGTCGTCGCTGGCCTTAACAAGCTGAATTTGGCATGCAATGTCATTTTTAATGCGTCTCTGAGTTCGCTAAGAGGCTCATTAAAACTTCAAGATATTCCCAATTACATGCTGCAATCAGTACTCGCTTATTTTTGTGAACGAAAACGAGAGAAACATTAATGTTTTCAAAGCGCAATTTTTCTCTTCGAAATGCCAAGCGAGTCACGGATTTTCGTACGAAAATGCAAATTTCACGAAATGCCCCTCCGAATCCACGCGTTAATGGCTAAAATCTAATGCAAATATTTTATTTCAAGTCGAGGTTTAAGTATGCAAATGCTCGATGCATATCTACATTCATATCCCCAAAAGAAGCATTCAAAAGATTTCCTTATAAACTGGATTTGTCTGTAGGGGAACTGCTCGATACAAATCGACGTAGTTGCCTCTCTGCTGAAATTGATTTCCTTTCCTTTCGAAATCTCACGACGAGCTTTACGTATAAGAAAAAAGATAAAGGGAACGGGGAACTGGTCTTCAATTTCGTCTCTCATACATATATGCTTTTCTCCGGGAGAAATGGCGCGGCTCTCGGGGCAGTCTGATATACGAGCCACGCACGGGAGCAACGGACAAAGAGCCACATTCACGCTAGGAGCGCCATTACGCGTCATTATCGAGATTAGGATCAAGCCTTCGAGAGAACTTCGCCCGACAGCACCAAAGGGCGCTTCCTTATTGTTGCGATGCTTTATTCACAATGTCGAACATCGTTCAGATAGCGAATGAAAAACAAATGCAATGTTACGCTTCAAATGAAATAATCATCGCAGTCATTTATTTCATTTATAGTTCCATTAGCGTCCTAAAGTCACTTCAAGCTAGTTATTATTTATGAGATATTGAGAAAAAGTCATTTATCAGCACTCTCTACCAGTGTACGTTACTCATTTTATAATGATAACTCAATTAATGAATTTCATATAAATACAGAGTGAAATTTATTTATTATCAATTTATATATGCAGTACAATTGAAATGTTATTTTTTTTTTTCCTTTGGTTAATTTAATTTCATTGGAAAACAATCTTTCGAATTTCACACATATACAAGTTTTAATAAAAACCCCATAAAACTTCTTTTAGTCAAGTTTTGATCTTACTTTCTTTTTATGTTTCTAAAATCAATTTTCATTTAAAACTACAACTGTTTCTCTTGTACTTTCAATAATTTTATATTGCACAGGCAGTCTCCGTTCGAAGAACAAAAAAATAAAATTCAAACAATTCATCCGACTTTTTATGGAGTTTTAAATTGATAGCAATTGTTTAATGTGTATAATTCGCAGGACATAAATTAGCGAAGGTAACGCGTACGTTTTATATTGGATATCGAGTTTTATGGGACTCGCGGAAATAAAGTGTTTTATGGGAATTCTTCTTTCGGAAATTCGACAGTCGCAAATCTCAGTCACTGATCGATAAGAATGGGGTAGGGAAAAAAAATCCGAGATAAGCTGGAAATGGGAGAAAGGGCTGCGACACTTTTTGGCTAATTAACGTAAGCCTTTGACTATCGAGAGAGCGTCTTGCAAGAGGCCATTACCGATGTTTATCTGCCAACTTGTGGGAAACATAAGACTTCTTTGGAATGGTTGCCCCTCGTTATTTCGCGTCCCACTGTTGCTGACGATCTCGGTGCCTTGTTGCGCCGATCGTAAAACGATCCTCGCGTCTCCCGCAAAATCGAGCGCGCTGCGTGAATTTCTCCGAATCCTCTGTAGTCGCTCTTTCAGTGGCGGATACATGCGCCATTACTATCCGTCGTGCCACTCTTATCGCGACGTTACTGAGACACTGATCCCGTCGAGCGCACATTTCAAAAGCAAGCAATTTTATTGTTTAACATGCCTATTCTTTGAGTCATTACTACTGAGCTGATTGCAATTGCGATATAACTCACATTCGATGTTGTTTATGAAGGAAATTCTTCGCGGGCATGAGGAAAGATTGAACGCAGCGTTGAAACGAAAAAGCGTAAATCAATTTTTACAACTTCAAATAACATCGCGAACCTGATGAATAAAGATTAATATTTTTCAAAGAGCATATTTAATTAAATGCATTAAAAAAATTTATTCCTGGCCTGGATAATATATTAGAGAAAAAGTCTCACATTTGCATGTTACTTAACGCACATTTCACTTCACATAAAATTAATATATATTATTAAAGTAGTGGGCTAGCAGTATGATTTTTTTTTTTTTTTTTTTTGTTCTGAATACTAAAACTTTTCATGATGTTTTGTGTTTGTATTAAGTGAATTACTGCATGGAAACTTTGACGTCATAACCAATAATGAAACATTTTACGATCGCATAAAAATGCAGAAATTTAATGCAAGAGAATATGTTACATCTGTATTTATTTCTTACTCATGAGAGCAAATAAAATTACACGAAGTGTACTTTGCTTCTGTTTGTTTCTACGAATTTCAGTTAAGACATTTTATGAATAAATCTTTTCTTATAATTACTGTTTAATTTGAAGAGAAACCTTTTACGACACGTAGAACATAAATAATTATACGTTCAGACGTTGGTAAAATTAATTTCATATAATCACAAACGTAAGTATTTGTAAAGCAGCGAAGCGCTCTTCTACAATTTCCGAGTGTATAATTTTCGAATAAATCTGAATGTAGGTTTTAAATGTAGGCCAGCCCTTATCCTAAGGCAGTTCAATTAGTGGAATATTTCGAATGTTCATTTTTCTTGATTAAAAAAACTAAAATCCATTTCAATAAATCGATTTTGTCAGACGTGAAGCGAAGACGGGCATGTTTTCGATTACTTTTATTATGAAATTCATATTTATAAAAAAACGTTCAAATATCTTTTTTTCTTTTTATATTTTTCGTTGCTGACAACGAAATAATAAATTGAAGACAATTCAAAAAAGTCACTCGAGGGAAAATTGATCATCAAAGAAATGTAAATTTCACCTTTGAATGGCACGTCATATTTTTTCTCGTGCTCGGGCTTTTTCATGCGTGCAAAAGGCAAGACAAAAAGCGTAAGTAGTGGCCGAGACTGAATCGCATTTCTCGACGTCTTCGGCGTGAGAAAAAGAAGAGGGCAGCGACTAATTACCGGAGTCCTGTGACTGCCGTGGCATCACGGTGCACTGATGTTTATCTTGAGCGAAGAAGAAATGCTGGCTCGCGATGGAACCCCGAGCTGGCTCTCTCGCGCGTGGAACATCATGCACGTGTGGCAAAGACGGGTACGCATGTCTGCTGGCTCGCATACGCCCGCGGCGATGTCCGCAGCAAATTGAAGTCATTCTCCATATTAATTTTACGGAAAGTCACGCCGATGGATGATGTTTCGTATCGCCCGTGGAGGTACATGCTCTTTAAGGTATAACACGGTGCACCGTGATTTCGAATGAGGATAAATAAAACGATGCGAAACGTATCTCGTTACGGCAACGACCGAGATCGCGATAAACGATAAGCATGACAAATGCAGTGATCCGCGGCGCTGGATGAAATGAGTCTTGCCTCGCACACGACACACTTGGATTATGAAAGGACAGACAACAAATTGTTCTTCGACAAACGTTATCGTCGATTCCATCGGAAAATTCTAGTCAAGTGTTTTGTTAAATATTCAATGATGCCCTTTAGAATTGTCCTGAAATTTCTCGCTATTCAATAATAAAGTGTAAATACCTTGCTATAAGAATGATTGTGAAATGCAATTGTTATTTTCATGATAAATTCATAAATCAGTCGCAACTGGAATTAACGTCCAACTTATGAAACGTGTTGTTTCCTTGCAGACTAAATACAATGAAATGAAAATTGGCGACTGTTGTGAACGCCCGGAGAAATATTTGGTAAATTAGACCACTCAATACACTCGAACCACCTGTTCAATTCAATCAGGAGCAAACCACATTTAGCGTAAATTCCATCTAATAAAACGAGTCTGTGGTGGTGGTAGTGGAAAATTCAAATCAAGCGCATTTCATGGGAGTATACGTCCGGCGAATTTGGTACATTACCAACGGCGTAAACAGCGTTCATCGCAATTACAGAGCAACACAAATATTCCCGTTGTTTCGTTCGTTCCAGCAATAATACTTTATCCCCGCAATCGACGCATAAATCAATCGATCGTTATACGGCATACAATTTTATGTAGCCTATAAAAGCCGAGCCGGAAAAAATCAATCTGCCCGGTCGGGTACTAAAACGTACGGTATCCGAAAAGAACGGACATCGCGAATACGAGAAAAAAAAATATAATATAAAAAAGTAAAAAAAAAAAACAAAAACAAAAAGAAAAAAGGAAAAAAGGAAAAAGGTTGCCGGACATTGCGCTGCGGCACGGCTAAATGCACGCTATAAAAGGCATAATATCAAGGCATAATCCTGGCGCGGACGCGCGCACGTCGCCGCAGGAAGCCGCGCTTTAACGATCCGACCATACGTCTCCTTCGTCCTTTCGGTGCCTTTCAAATGCTTGCACTTGCGAGAAAGCTGGCGCGCGTCATAATTCATGCCGAAATATTCGCCTATATTCCGTACGGGTGTCCGCTAGCGGGACCCGCGTACCCCGAAAAAGGACGCCAGAGGTTTCCATGTGTGCGCCGTTACAATGCAAGCAATGCACGCGACGACGACCAGGGGTTGGGGCAAAAGATAGGATACGAGTGGAAGCGGCGGAGAAGAGGGTGCCCAGAAGAGGCGAGGTCACTGTGTAGCCGGGCCATGAATTATGCAGCACGCTTGAGGGGCCAAACGCGAGTCGAGAGGAGACAAACGAGGGAGGAACGCTTCGAGACGAAAACAGGGGGAACGGCTGCGAAAATAATAATGAGGACTCTTCCACGGGGCCCAGTGAAAAAGTCACACCGCCCGGCATTTCTTATTTCGCATGTGTCTTTTCGCTTTAGATAGCCGGGGACATGTGACTCTTTGCATAAGAGGCGAACGGGGAAATGGATTTTGGAATGTGGCTTTTTAATCCTATTTCGGGACGGCTTCTGAACTGCAACGAGTTTTTACGATGTTAATTTTGCTTTCGTGAAATAACAATTTTCATGAGATTGTTTTTAGGAAGATTAATTTGTCTGTGCCTAGTCTGTCAAACATTTCAAACAAAAATATGTTTTTCGTTTAAATTACAAACCATTTGCTATTTGACATGGACACTTTGAAGCCTTACTCAATATACGGCAAATGTAATATGGGTGAGGAACGTAGGATAATTTGTCAGTTGTTTTTTTTTTTTTACAAAGTGTTGAGAAAATGTTAATGAAACTCATAACACTAAACAGAAAGAATGATCTGTTTACGACACAATAAATAAACGATATTTGTTATGTAACTTTAACGGAACGTTAGATTTGATATATTACATAATTGTGCAGTTAGCCCTGGCCTTAATTGTACGTTACTGCTAAAGTGAATATTTTCCGTAGAAACTGGACAGAAGTAGGTATTTGGGAGTCATAAATAAGTTCCGTACAGTGTGAGACAAAGTTCAAGTAATATTTATGTAAATCCCAAACGTATGAGTCATCAAAACTTATCATCATAAAGGGAATGAAAATATTACGAGCTCTCGTAGATGAAACAAGAGATTACACTTAATATTAATCCAAACAGAACATTTCATTTCTGTTTGTTGTTGCATAACAAAGTTACTTTAAACAATGAGCAAGAATGTTTGTAAAACTTTTTAATCAAAATTGTGATTTCATGAAAACCAAAATTGATTTATCTGATAATGTATAAAAATTGAATTTCTATCTATTGGATCAATGAAACATTATTGAAATTCGAACCAATCAAATTCCACGCAAAATCTAGTTCGATAATAAAAAATTCATCAAACTGGGCAAAAACTGATAAGAAAAGTCGGTAGTCTCAAATAAACAAGTTTTCACGTATTTGTGTGCAAATTCGCTTTGTTTTGAACAGAATTCAAATAATGCTTTTTCTATGCAATTGAATTTTTGAATCAATTTGTTTTCTGCGTTTGAACCTTTACATTTACTTTTCTCTTTCTGCCTGATTTCTGCATTCGATTTCTTTTTTCTTTTTGTTTTCATCCACATTCTTATCTGCTCCTGCTCCTCGAGGCCTCCTGCCTCAACCAATTGAAATTTTCATACCGACACGTCTGCCGTTTCAGTTTATGCCTCGAACAAGTGAACCGTACTACTTGCTCTTTGATTATGAAAGTGAACGTCAGATTGAGAAAAATCGATTTCATGGTTTATACCGTTTTTTACTTTTGTAATTAACATTTTTGGCTGATCGCGTATTTTTTTAATACGCGCTCAAGTCAGATAATTACAAACCTGCGTCGCAACTTTCCATTACCTCCGAAATTAATGCTTTAATTTCACATATCGTCTTATTAAAATACCTTTTTAAACAATTTTGGACAAACAGTCGTCAAACAACTTTAGCTCTCGAGGAATAATTTCGCTTATAATCAGTGTAAAGTTAATTGCCTCTGAAATTTAAATGAGGAAAAATTAAGGAAATCGTACATACAACTGTTTTTAATCACTTTTCTCTTATATGGCAATTTATAGAACGCAAATCTTCTCATGAAGATGAACGCAAAATGGAAAGTTGAGACGAAAACTTATATTGGACGCAGAAGAAATTACGAGAAGTAGATGTAGCGGGCCATTTCTCCGTATTCAGTCGATGGTCGGAGAATTTCAATTTTAAGACTCCTCCCTTTTTGAATGTGGCGCACGATTCTTGAATGTGCGTTGCAATCAAGGCCCGCAAGAAGCAAAAGCTCGTCAGGTAAAAGTTCGCCCCGACGTAAAATCTACGAACAGATCTCTAAAAGTTCATTGACAAAAAGTTTCAAGATATGAAATGTAAATAGAATAATGGAAAAAAGTACAGTTCTCGTATAAAAAATACATTATAAAAATTAAACTTTCGATTTAAAAAATTCGCAAACATCACAATATCGGAATAATAGAATCCACAACTTTCTATATACGTTTATTACAAATCCCTTTTAGCGTATTTATGAAAATCAATGAAGACATAAACTTTTCAACTGAAACCTGAAACGATCGTCAGAGAAGATTTATAGTTATTGCATTCTCTTAAATTTCCTATTTCTTGCTGGATATACCAGTGCGATCATGAATATTCATTAATATTCCATCAAAATCAATGAAGATATCAAGTACATTCTATCGTGATCAGCTCGGTGCAGCTTAATCATGATCCATTCGAAATAACTTTTCCCATAACTCTGTTTGGAAAGAAAAACGCGCGTTATTAAATCAAAGAAAGTACAAGAGGAAACATATTTATCACCGTACGGGAGCAAATTTCTCATATCTCGCAGCAGTTCCAATAATAATGTCAAAGTTTCATTAAAACGTGCTGTATTTTCCGGGCGAATCCGACAAGGAAGTTCGACGTGGAATTGTCGCACGGCGCAAACTTTTCGCTCGGCCGAGCGTAAGATCGCATCAGGCGCTAATTACCGAGCTTCGACAGGGTGGAGATTGGTTTTATGATCGTGATTTAATCCCGAGACAAGACGAGCCGCAGCGAGTCGCGTCTGGAATGGTTTACGTGACTCGGAGACGAGCACGGCTGGGAGAGAGCTCGCGCGAACCACGCACGAGGGTCATCGCAAGTTGCGCCGTCGTAACGACGCCTCCAAATACACATGCCAGGCTCGAAAATTGACGTCGGCCTTACGCTTTTACGAGGGACCATTATTGCCCGCCGCGTCCCGATTAGATCATACTACTCTCGCACTCCATATGTGACCGGCATCCCTAATGAGAGGCATCGGACGTAACCAATGGATAACATCATAACGAGCCACTTTGGCAAACGAAAACTGATGGAATAACAAGCCATAACCGACCGCGAATTTGTTTCGTCGGTTTTACGACTTTTCTTCCGACTCATCCATTATGCATATAATTGGACATCGCGCAAACACGAAAATGACGGATGTTAATTAAAACCGTAAATATCATCGTGAAAATTGATTTAAAATGTTCCAGGGACTCCGGCCGCCTAATTAATTTCCCGCGTTTGTTCTTATTGCGCTAATTAATGAAAATGATAATTATGTATGCGTTTTATGACGACGTGATTGTGCTGCTCTGTTGACACGAGTTTAATAGTCGGAATTTCTCAGACAATGGGTTTAAGCTTTCTGCAGACGAAATGCTCGCAAATTGTCGAGCGCTGTCTCCGCGCTTGTTATTATTTCGCGCCCGTCTCGCGCCCTGCCAGCACCCTGCCGTCGTGTTTATTTTTCAAACTACTCCCAATAACCTTCTCAAGTCTGAGCTTCAGCCGTCGAGTGGTATAGAAAATGAGCTCGCCGATACCGGGAAGACTTAATCGGTTATTTACACAGCGCTGACGCACGGATCGACTGCGATTTAACCAGCATGCCATGGCCAAGGAATTATTAACCAGACTGATGACATCGCCGATACCGGATAACCCAGATCTCAAGCTTTTAATTACCGTCCAATACATCAAGGATTAAATTCTCTCAATTTTGATTTTAATTTATTCAGTCTTGCTTTATGTTGTTTTACATTGCACGGCGTAGCTTAAGCATTTTAATCTGCTATTTTATCAAACTCGTCAGAAATGATGTAACTGAATATCTTATAGACAGTTCATAAATGAAGTTTTTTTACATTATGTTGTAATTACTTCAAAATTATGAAATCATTTTTTGATTGTATTACACAAAATGTTTTACACGCAATTTAGGAAGAGCACCATTTGCAAATGTCAAGAAGATTGCTAAACTATTAACAACGTCGGCTAATTGACTTGAAAATTTTGGCAAATTTTAACTTTCATTCTCCATTCTATTGGAATTGCTCTTATCGCTCCATAAATCGTTTATCCATGTTTAATGCAGTTCGCGCGAAAAAGCGGAAGGAGGCTTAGGGAACGCGTACGAGAAAGGTACGTGAAACTTTGCCATCAGACCTTTCAGTGACGCCGAGTGCGGCCTGCGAGCGACGGCTCGCTACCGGGGCCCGGTGGTGCGGGAACATCGAACAAGGGAATGCTTTTGCATCGGTATACAAGTCTTGTGAAACGAGCCAAAAAGTAAGGACGAACATCGACGTAGAACGGAGAACAAAAAGAAAGCACCCAGAAAAAAAGTGAACGCCACTCGAACCGAGAAAGAGGACCTCGCGCGACTCGACGATCGGAATATCGTTTCACGCGCGAACGACGAAAGCTGTACACATACGTGCGAATCTGAGGTTCAACTTTTCCGTCGCCTTCTTTTTTGCCAAAGCTCGAAGCCTCACTTTTAAATTGGAATCGTTATTTTTCAAACAGTTTTTTTCCTTCGAGTTACTCCACATTGCAAACTCTGATTTTGGATATATATATATATATATTTTTTTTTTTGAAAATAGATGCGATTGTCTGAAGGTACGGCTTAATCTGCGAATAATGCGGAG
Source organism: Probaryconus sp. ZL-2020 (assembly GCA_022817065.1). Lineage (NCBI taxonomy): Eukaryota > Metazoa > Arthropoda > Insecta > Hymenoptera > Scelionidae > Probaryconus > Probaryconus sp. ZL-2020. Next base: position 5,399 of record JABFQA010000418.1, on the reverse strand, counting down.
AAAAACGGAGTGTCGTTTTACAAGAAAATGTGTTTGTCGTTGAGATTTGTTGATCCACTCCACAGAAGCAGATTTTATTTTGTCAAACAGATATGCGGATATATTCGATTTTTCCCGGCACCCAAGGATGGCCTCACTTGCAAAAAGGGTCTGTTTCCGCTTCCGCAGTTTTCTTCGTGTATGCATTCAACGTGCGTGAGAATCGCAGACGCGGAAATTTGAGAGACTCCGAGTGCCTCTAATCCGTTCTCGAGGAGCTTAAGCGCATCGGTATACAATTCAGAAAATATATACGTATGTTACGTCAACATATAGGGTGACCCGAAAAAGTCAGCGGCTAGGAGAAAAAACGCCTTTTTCTAATTCCCTTTTTGCCCTTTTTTAGGAAAAAAAAAAAAAAAAAAAACGGAATATACGATTGCTCTCTGTCCCGACACTTCTTTTCCCCAGAGAAAAGTAGAGGTTGAAATAAAATGAACAAAAAATATTAGTCTAAATTATAGTATCAGAGAAGCTGAAGCACACATTTTATTCCACGACTCATGTTTGTTGTTCTGTTATAATATCATATGAATCAACTTCCGTTCAAGGGAATTGATGCGGCACTTGAAAATGGCTTACTAACTGTACACGAGTCTAATGCTTAGCCGCTTGATTCTCTTTGAAAATAAATATTTGAAAATTTTTGAAGAGCTCCAAGTGTCTAAGGAAACAGTTTATATGACTCGTAGCAATATCTCTTGGATTCGGGACCAACAGCCTCTTCATGCCGACAAAAAAAAAAAAAGCTTCTTCCGGGTGACAACAAATTTATTACTACAGCCCAGTTTTCAGCTTATTCCTTGGGCAAATGAAACTAGTGTTCATTTATCGCAAAGTTCAAGTAAACTATGACGCGTAAAAAGAGCATTTGCTTATTGCCGTATAAATAATGGTTAAAAGTTGCGGAATGTTCAACAATAAAACCACATTGGAACACAAATAAGAAAAGTATCATCACCGATGACGAATATCTTTGCGGTTAATAGATTGTAAAAACTGAATGTCTCTTGCCCGGAGCAGTAAACGTTCGAAACTGTTTCAGAGAAAGATTCTAAACTTAAAAGATGCATAAATCACGCAATTTCGTTGTGATTATTAATTTTTTGTCCCGGGAGGTTCATTCTCAGAATGTCGTAACACATCCAACCATCATCCACTCAGCCGGGGAACTCGGTGCAAAAAAGTCCTGCGTTAATGAATACACTGACTCGTCTGCCATTCCAAGACGAAGAATAAGAATAAGAAAACAAGAAAAGAATAAAAAAGAAAAAAAAAAGAACAAGAGGAGACGAGTGAAACAGCACGCCAGCGTTTCGATTCCCTTCGCGTCTATTCGGTTTTAATTATGTTAATATTTTGTGTTTTCGTTTCGAAGCAGAATTGCTCGTTACGGTGTTCTTTATGCGGTTCGTTCTTGCTACTTTTTCCCATCTTCCCTGTGCTTCAGGTGGTCCCTTTTAGTGGCGAAAGGCTGCGGAAAAAATAGGTCTCGGCAACATCGTTTAATGAGTATACGCAAGTCTGAGGATCACAAGCGCTCATTACGTCGTCTAGAAAATAACTCTTGGGCGCGCAAAATGAGCCACAGACTGCTATCTTTACGTCCATTACACCCGCATATGCGTTTACCACCCGGCATGTGTTTCAATAGCTTACTCATGCACCGGCGTTTTGCAAGTCAAGATAACCGTCATAACTCATATTCGCTAAACTTTTTCGCATACACTTCTTTTGATCATGATTTATATTTAAGTTCTGTACATAGCTAATGGCCAATGAAATGTTACCTCTCAATATCAAAAGCTTCGCCAGACAGCGCGGACTTTTTTAAAGTTCGCTCGATTACTAATAAATGACGATGAGAATATGGAGTAAAAATTTTCTGCTCCAATTCAGACGATGGCCACCACTTGGAATTTTATTGAAAGAACGAACTGAAAAACCATAGGCCGTCTATGCAAATGTTATAAATAGAACGCTCAGTAACACTCGATGTTGATTCTCTCTCGAAATGCTCGGTGCTCCCGCCATTCGAATTCAAAGCACTATGAGAGCGTTGGTAAAAGACTATCCACGAAACACTTGATTCAGCGAATCGTAAACGTGTAACTCAATAGCGAAACGATCGCTTTCCCGTCGGGCATCCTAATTCCTACGATAAACTTTTCAAGAGCAATTCATAAAGGATAGCGGAACAAATGAGATTCCAAAGGACTGCCAACTAAAATCCACTTGAAGCAAAACTCTTTTTTGTTTTCTGTTCGTCATTCTCGACGGTTTTGTCGAGGAATTGGGTTAAACGAATTCACGAAGCTCATTAATCCAAGTCACTTGCTATTGAGAGAACACAAAATTAAAGCTCGTCAGTAACGAAAGGAACACAAAATTAAAGTTTTGCACGAGACAGTAGAGAGGGGACAAAGTACAAGGTGAAGGCAATATCTTCCATTTGGCAGAGATAACGCGTTCCGACAGAAGAGGACGAGGTCGAGACGGGGAAGGGGCAGATGTTTACAAGACTCTGGAGTCTGCAGAGTCCGGTAAAGAAAGTAATGACGCCACTCGAGAAGATGAAGCACAGCGGTGGAACTCTTCTTCGCGAGTTCGCTTTTCCATCGCACTTTTTCTTCGCTCGCACTTGCCTTTGATACACATCGCCGGTCTTACTACTCTAATCTGGTTTAACTTGTTTACTCGCGCTTTCTCGATAAAAGAGCAACGCGACGATTTTATGAGCAAGCCTGCGCCGCTCACGCCTGACATTTATACATTTGTAAATAACATTGGTAAAATATGAACGGCTAAATTGATCCTTTGCGTACACTGTTAGAGTCTGATTGCGGTGCTTATTAAAAATCCAGTCGTTCAAAGGCATTTTTCCACTCTTTCCCACAGACGTTTAGTAATTTCAGTATTACGGTTTACTTTATTTCCCTAAAAGGCCATGCAATTATTTAAAATGTGCTTGAGAATTATGGTTAAGTAGTTAAAGGCTGGGAATTTAATTAATTTCTTCTAATTATTCCAAGGATTTTTTTTCCATTTCATGTTTCTTAGTTTGTGTATATATACTTTTTTTTTGTAACTTGAAATTCAAGAAATTTGTTTTTTTTTTCTTAATAATTATGTTAGATATTTTTTTGATGCCTTAGTAGATTATTACACAAACAATATTTGACATAATGTTGAACAGTGATGTACAAGTTGTCTAATCGGCTTGATTGGTCCCATTCGCAGTTAATCTCATCATTGTATCCGTATGTTGGTTGAACGTTGAATATTGTTGGACAGATTCAATATCGCCGTTATGCTTAATGCTCAGAATTGCTCGTATGTACAAGCACAAGCCACAATTATTTGCGACGACTCGATATCTTGCTGGACGATGCGCGACAATGACTGCACTCAAAAACCCGCTGGCAATTCGATGGGATGGGATGCATCGTGAGCCCGAAACGGCAAACGCACGCGTATGAATGAAAATTTGATTGCCGACCTAATACCGCGGTTTATCGACCAGTCACGTACGATAATAATTGCGACTGCCTATTTGTATGCTTTTGCCCTTTAATGAAGTTTTTGGATTCCTTAACACGTTGCTTTCTGTTTACGAGTTTATCAACCTAGGAAAAGCACGTTATTAAAGTGGTATTACAATTTAATTAAAAATCGAAATATGCTAATATTGAAAACTATTTCAATGATTAAAAAAAATGCAATTGCAAACACGTGAAAGCAAAAGAAGAAACAATTTTATCTTCTAGTTTTATTCTTTTCAGAAAGACTGAGTAAATATTTTTGAATATGACATCTTGTTTTACATCTTTATTTTTGCAATCGGTGTTTCCTTTCAAGGCATTAAAAATAGAGCAAGTTAAATGTAAAAGTACAAATGTATATTTCACTACAAGTTCATGAGACGTCGACCTCGCTGAACTTTTAAAAACAGACGAGAACTGGGAAATGTCAAGTCACCTGTCAAAATATCTTAAATTTCTTATCTTGAATGTGTCAGAGCTCTTCGAAGGAACACCTTTTACAATAATCAGAATTAAGGAGATTAAGTATTCCGGCGTCTACTTCAACACGTCAAAAAAAATTTTTTTTTTTTTCACTTTAAATAATTTGACGCAAGATTTGACAGTTCTTCAGAAATTGGCCTACCAGAAATAGAAACGAATGACCAGAAGCAGAAATTTGATTCCTAATTACGAGCTAACGAACAATGATAGATATCTTTATCCAAATGGAAATTCCCGAATTAATCATTATAAATTGAATGAGACTAGAGCAGATAATAAATTATTTTAATAGATACAATTTCCTCTAATTTGATTATTTGCTATTAAATTCGTTAAAGTGTCAATTAGTCAGTCTAGTTTTCCCTGCGCTTTTCGCTACATCCGTCTTCTTCGAACTGTCGGCTAATTATCTTGAACGCCTGAAATTCAGCATCAGAAACCAGTGTATCGGCGTGAGCAAATCGCGTCAGCGAGCCACCCACTTAGCTGCACAACGACAGGAATTCCGGAGCACGATCGTGCACGCTCAAAGGTATAATCTAAAGAGGACATTACGGTGTGTTGGCTATATAGATAGCCGGCGCGTGCTCACGTTCTTCAAAAAGAGTTAAATCGCACTTTTATCTCGGTAGCGCGTCTTACATTTATTTTAACCAGTTTTCCTGTCTCACTCTTTTTCTCCCTAAATCTTTCACCGCGTTCATATATATCACGTGAACTACATATATATATATATATATATAATACATTGACATTTATATAGTTTATTATCGCTCGTTTTATGACCAAAACGATTCGAAAAATCATTAATATTAATTTTCAAGTTACACGCTTTTTTTCCTTCTACCATAGAAAATTCTCTAAATCGTTCCTCGTTTTCAACAAGTTATCACCTTTTTCTTGTAAATGTGAGATATCAATTTCCATGTTGTATTGAAAGTGATTTTGGAATAATTTGACAACGATTAATGAAAATTCATCTTTCTTCATTAAGAAGTTTGGCTCCAAAGTATCGAGTTACAAATTCGACAGAAGCCCGAGGCGCGAAGCGGCCAGCTAATTAATAACTCTCGGTAATAAGGAGCAGATGGAGGGTACGGGGACCGCGACAGGACAGAGGAAAACAGGACGAAAAAGTTAGACAGGGTTAGTCGATGCGTGTAGCCAATGGTACTGCACGCCCACTCGCTACCCATTATTGCGCACGTGTGTGGTCCGGATGGTCGGTCGCGTGTATGCTATTAGCAAAAAGGAACGATACACTCGCTCTCGCAACACCATAAGGCTCAAAGAAAGAAAGAAACAAACAAACAAAAAAAAAAAAAAAAAAAAAAA